>NMRB01001109.1:28188-39631 GCA_002633025.1 Notospermus geniculatus | reverse complement strand
AATATGGAACTACTTTCAGTCTAAGCCTCGGGCTTGCGCATTTGGCGTTCAAGTTCGGCAACAAGCTTTACCGTCTCAGGAAATCGATCCTTGTCATTACCCCCATCCAGCCGCTCATCCGCTTCGAGCGCCCGGAGGACTTCTTTGGTGTAACCCTCCCGCGCCGAGGCCTCCTCTACCTTTAGAAGAGTTATCATCACCTCCTTCCCATCCAGCCGGAACTCATCCGCTTCGAGCACCCGGACGGCTTCTTTGATGTGCCCCTCCCGCGCCGAGGCCTCACTTAGCTTTAGAAGAGTGATCACCCCCTCCTTCGGAAACTGACCGAGCAGACTGCCACAAGCCATGACTTTGTTTTGTTGACCAACGGATATGCACTACGATATCTATCTGTCTAAATGGGAATTTTTGGCCTTGTCTGAAAAATGGGGCAGTGCTGACATCTATCTGAGGCGCTTGCATACCAAAGTGCACCTAATCATGGTAATCATGGCGCTTGACCTAGGACAACACCATAATCAGGCCAGGATAAGTAGGGGACTTGACCTGACATTGGAGCATTCCTAGTGATAATTGAGCGTTCCTCGAGGAACGCCTGACAATGGGACCTGCTGGGACGTGATAATACACAACAGAGTGTCATATGCTGTCTTCTGAGCGTTCCTCGAGGAACGCTGGCGGCCGCCCGGCCAGGGGCTGGGAGGCTCTGTGGGACTCGGGAGTGGACGCTGGGAGGGGACCAGTGGGGTGTCTACGCGAAGTCTTATCTGCTTGAGCTAGGGCTCAAGTATGGCTGGGGCCCACCCTGGGGGGGGGCGGGCCCCAGCCATAACGAGGTATACTGGGTGGGCTCGGACTGCTATTTTCTCACTACTACTAACCGAGTAACTCGGGCAGACTAATCGATTTCACACAATACACAAAATATTAACAAGTGTCTTTATTTGTGATCACTATAATGGTTGCTAGTGAGCTTTGCCACCTATAATTTCCAAAATGCCTTTTCTTCTTCACTTGAAGTTATATAGTCCTTTATCATTTTGAAATGCCTTTTGATAAATTCGCCACTGACACCGCACATGATGCTCTCAACTGATGTTTTCTTTTGTCTTGTTCTTTTTTCCATTAATTTTTCGATTTTAGTTTTCCAGTGTTCTTTCTTTTCCTCACGTACATCTTCCAACATTTCCAAAAGGACATCACGTAAGCTGGATATGGCAAGACCAGAAAGTCCTAACGAACCAACTGAATCATGTGACATCTGTCTTGACATCATTCTGAAGACGGGTGTTCTCAAGCACTGGAATAAGTTTCTCAGTTGCCTTCGTGCCTGAAATTGTAAAGTATAAAATCAGAAACTGTGTCAAGTTTTTGCAGTGCAGAAAATTGTAACAGTTACATATTCATAAGTAAAACGTCATACAAATCAATAGGCCTAATCATGACTGGCAACTGTGCCAAGTTTTTGCAGTAAAACGTCACATACTTAAAATCAGAAACTGTGTCAAGTTTTTGCAGTGCAGAAAATTGTAACAGTTACATATTCATAAGTAAAACGTCATACAAATCAATAGGCCTAATCATGACTGGCAAAATTCACAATCAGAGCAGTAAAACGTCACAAAACATGACTCATTAACTTGCAACACATTTGCGTCATCCAATTTTCCATATATCGCTTTGCAGACTACCGTCAGGCCTACAATGAACTATAACTTACCTGTATATTAACCACGAAAATGATAAATCCGCTTATCCACGAAAATGTTCTCTGGTCAACAATGTCTATATAACAACGAAAATGATCTTTGCCCGGTAAAAGTGATCCAAATGTTCCTCCAGTGCCTAAGTCTTATGTTAACACTGGTCTAGCACGTCCATTCTTCCCAAATACAGGTTGTGAAATGCTTACATGCAGCATATAGGCAAAAATAGATAAGGTCTTTATCTATTTTTGATATAGGCCAAGCTGAATGCCTTTTGATTTATACCATTGATTTTTAGTGACACATGTTGTTAATGTTTTTTAGTGCATGTGGTAAAGTGGCCACCAGGTGGCGATGGAGTGGGCTCAGGGGGGTCAGAGGGGGTGTGCTCGGACTGTCCTGAGAGGCTTTCTGGCAGCCCCTAGGCCGGCCTAGGGGGTGGGCCGCCCTCCGGGGCTGGGAGGCCTCCCAGCCGTAGAAACCATTGAGACTCGCCCCCCCTGCTGCTTGTCCGGATTTCGCCGCATTTCTTTGTTTCCGCAGTTTCGTGCAGCGTCTCTTCGACAAAGCTGAACTCCTTAAAGGTCACGCTATGTCCGGGTGGACGGTTTTCGGCTTGAGGACCGAAAATCAATTGAAGTTGGCATTGTTGGCATGTTTTCACATCTGGATCTTTTGACCCTTCGATGGGCATTCCCTGAGAACAGCTGCAGTGGAAGAAGTCACATTTTAGTTTGCTGGAGATCCAGATCATTGATGGGCCCTTTTGCGCCTGGCACCCGCGCGCCAGGCGGATACCAAAGCTATCCAGGCGCGGATCCAAGGGGGCGCACCCGGCGCACGCCCCCCTTTTGGCCAACAAATCTGTAAACTCGACCATGAAATTCTGGAACTTGGCCCAAATTTTAATGTTCCTCGCTCAGGGCGCCCACTCTTTTCCCAATCCTGGATCAGCCCTTGCTATCTGATGGGCATTTTTCCACGACATCCATTCAGCTGGGTCACTAGCTTATCAATGAGGAAGTACAAAAAACGCAGCCAAAAGGTTATCGGCGATTTCACAAAGATATTCCCGTGTGGATGCACCTGTTCACGTTTAATATCTCATACATGTACATAATAGCATAAGGATTTCAATCTGAAACTTTTGATTCGGAAAGTCCAGAATGCTTCACGACTCACAAGGGCACTCTGCCAACTGGGGCGGTCATGTGCAGGACTTAACCTGGTTTTAGGCCGCCACTCCCTCCTCAGCCCCCATCACATATCCACTCCGTGGCCCGTACGGCGAGTAAAAACAGACAGATTGCCCCTGATCCCCGGGGAATGAAAACGGTAGAAACGAAAATGAAAATGAAAATGAACATAACATGAATTAAAATGAAAATGAAAATCGTATTAAAATGAAAATGAAAATCGTAATGGACCCATACTGTCACCACAAAAAATATCGTCCACAGAGAAAATAATACGTATGCACTTTGCATGATAGATGATATACCAAGAACACCCCATGTTGTATTGAATTTTACTGTATTTTCAAAGTGTTAGGAGAAATGTGGGTAGAGGTCTCATAGCCTCGTGAAGGTCCCCAAAATAGCTGCCTGATGCGTACTTCAAAGAACCAAGCCCTTCCAGTTAAACATTGAACAAACTGCAGGCAGAGCTCTAATGTATTCAGATAGAGCATAGTAGCCTACATTTTAAGCGGCGAATCCACTGTCGCGATTTGGGCTTGAGACGGGGTTGCGGTCCCTTGCGATCGCCTTATATGGCAATCGGAAGTCCTTATAAAGTAACCGCAAGGGAACGCAACCGCGTCTCAAGCCAAAATCGCGACAGTGGATCACCCGCTTGAAGCTGGATTTAGCTGCACGCGGTATGCGGATTGCGGAACGCGGTAAGCGGAAAGTTCAATGCATTTCGCATACAACAAATCGCTTCCGCCGGGGATTCCGCGGCCCTATACCGCATTCCGCGTGTCAGCTAAAGGCAGCTTTAAGCTGGATTTAGCTGCACGCGGTATGCGGATTGCGGAACGCGGTAAGCGGAAAGTTCAATGCATTTCGCATACAACAAATCGCTTCCGCCGGGGATTCCGCGGCCCTATACCGCATTCCGCGTGTCAGCTAAATGCAGCTTTACACTGCATTAACGTCGGAGGACGGAAGCATTTTCTGAATTCAACACAGTGTGGCTTTAAATCCTGGTGGGTTAGTTTAGGAAAGCTGGCATATTCCTTACCGTTTACATCTGTGTTTGTCGCACAGCTGGGCCAGATGGTCAGAGCTCTTCGTCCATCGTTGGCATTCCTCACATTTGTTTCTTTGTTCCAAGTTGGAGAATGACGACATAACTGAAACCATGATCACCACAAGGAAATAAAGTGCATCAACACATGGATAGTGGTCACGGCAATGATTGACGTAGGCCTTGTGATGCTCCGCCCGAAGTTCGCACCCTCAACTTAAACCTGTCGTGTCGTGATTCTTCTCCGCAAGTGTGTGATTGGTGATTCTCTTTATTATGCAAATGACTGTATTAGGCTGCAGAATGATATTATATCAGAATATACATCATTTTTTTCTCGTCGAAATAGGTCACTTCCTCAGTTGTGGCATGTCTCATCATCGGACCCGCATATCTATATCGTATAGATTATGCAGCAAATACATGAAGGCATGACATACGTTCATCTCGAGGGCATAATAAGTGAGGTTTCGCAAATCGGACGAAACACGCGAAGTACGAAATACGAAATTCAACTTCATTTCCAGGACCTAATGCACTTCTGGAGATAGTTGGTACCACAAATGTCCCTGCTGCCAGTGCGTCTTTTAGCATATCATAAAGACCGAGAGCGTTGTGGTGCATCTTGAATTTTTAAATTTCCACTTCGTATCTCCGAAGTGGAAACGAAAGATAAATTCCAAAGTTTGATATACACCGTAGCTCTGTCGGTCTAACGTCATAGGCTAAAAGACGCAGACGATATTTGTGGTACATGTATCTCCTGAAATACATTACGTCATGGAAGTAAAATCCAATTTCGTATTTCGTCCTTCGTGATCGTCAGATTTGCGAAACCTCACTATATTTTGTATCGGATCTCGCGGAAAAGATACTCGTTAGCCTTTAGCGAACAAACTGAATACATGTACGTACATTGTATCGTTCTGATTCATTACAAATACAGATAACCCCGTCCCCGGGTTGTTTACACTTCGTGCATGTACCTCTTTAGGGTGTAGTCACACTTCTGCGTATATGGCAGGCCAGAGTGCACACAATTCGTATTTTATATCCATATAAATTCCTATTTTATGTGGATATATATTCGTATTTTATGTCCATATATATTCCGACCAATCAGAATGACTTTCTTTATATGCACAATAATTCATTTTATATACACATAAAATCGATTTTATATACACATAAATTCGATTTTATATACACATAAATTCGATTTTATATACACATTAATTCGATTTTATATACACATAAAATCAATTTTATATACACATAAATTCGAATATATCTACACATAAATTAAACTGGGCGAATTTATATCCACATAAATTCCGATTTTATATGGACATAAAATCAGCCAATCAGAGTAGCGCTTTATATGTGTATATATATTCACTTCCGTATCAGATTTGCTCACTTCCGTATGGAAAATACGTTCAGCCAATGGGAACCCACGACCCACAATGCAGCTGTGCGATGAAACGATGGTTCCCATTGGCTGAAAGTATTTTCGATACGGAAGTGAGCAGATCAAATACGGAAGTTCGAATTATCAATACGGAAGTGAATATATATACACATATAAAGCGCTACTCTGATTGGCTGATTTTATGTCCATATAAAATCGGAATTTATGTGTATATAAATTCGTCAACTTTATTTTATGTGTATATAAAATAGACTTTATGTGTAGATATATTCGAATTTATGTGTATATAAAATCGAATTAATNGCAGTGCATCGGTCTAGCATCGGTCGGAAGCGCGGTACGAGTACGCCATGTGTTCGTGGGAGATAAGCGCTTCGTACGCGGTACGTTAACCCGTCACGCTTACCTCTCAGCGAATAAGCCACGTATATTGGACGTATACACAGCATACTTGCAGCGCAGATACAACGCACGCTGCACGAACTCATAGCGAATGCCAACGTATTGACGAATTTTCGCACTGCAGGACACGCAGCGCATTTTATTTATTTGTAACGTACGAGAAACACACAGGTAGCGCACAGATAGCGTACTTGCCGTACGTCCCGGGTACGGGGTAGTGTTTCGCACTGCACCCGCAAATCGCACGCACCTCATACTCAGTGGGTGCGCTGAATTCGTTACTTTCACGCCAGATGTGCGTCGCACATAAATCAAAGTAATCGAAAAATTTCGAAATTTTCAGCGTACCGCTGCGTACTGAAATTTTTTAATAAGGAACCCATAAGGACTTGATATACGCACAAGTGTGACCGGGCCTTTAAGGAAAAATACTTACATGGTAGATGTTGCAGTAAAGATTTCTGAAAATGTTCATCAATATCTTCGTTTCTGTCCATCGCGAAGTTGCGTCTGTTATCCTCACATCGACCACAAAGTCCGACACATTCAGATTCAAAGCGAATGTACAACCGGGCTTCTTCAAGACCTCACTTGCCACCAGCTGCTTTTTCTCTACTTGATTTTAGTCTGTTTCTGCAATCGCCTCGTACGTAGTCTGCACCGTGATCGATCCAGCATTTGATACTTACACAACAAGAGCGTCGAATCAGCGATTTTGCGCAAAATTTCACTGGCAACTCAAAAGTGCTCCGCCTCGGCCGTTGGATTACCTACTTGTAAGATTTTGCTATCGTGCTTCAAATAGAATTCGATTTCTTGTCCCCGTTCTCCTGATAAATTTCGGTTTTTCCCGGGTCGTTGACCAATCAGTGAATAAATCAGCCCAGATAACCAGTGATTACCAGATTGATAGGAATTATTACGTTCTATGTTTTGACTTCAAAAGGCCAGGATCTAGAACGGGACAGGCAGATTATTTGCCAACCAAACACAGAGAGGTATCGAATCCTGTCTCTCCTAACTGGAAATTGGCCTTTAGAAGTAGCCATACACGTGTGAAAGGCAAGAATGTCCCCAGGAAACACCGTTGCCCTGGGAAGAAAAGAATTTAAATAAAACATATACATGTACAAGAATAAAATGAGTACTTTCTACAGCAAAAAATACATTGAATTCAATATCTGGAGTAAAATGGTCACAGAATGTGGAGTATTTGAGGTATATGATCACAACACAATAAATATAGGGGTACATGTGACTTCTTTCTTATCAGTTCAACCCGACACTGTTGACAAAAGTATCTGATGTTGCTGATGCAGTTATTTGCCAGCATCGCTCCCTCCTCCGGCTCCTTCGCTATAGACGTTACTGTCATGGTTGTCTGTCTGCATCACTTCTTCATAAGATGGTGGTGCTGGTTCATCATCCAAACTGGAATGAATAAAGAATAATTTATGAAAAATTCATTGCCGGGAAATTCCATCCAAAGTGAGTAAGGGGGGTTTACACGATTCAACCTGTTGAAAGCTGTTGAACATCGAAATGAGTTGAACGTTGTTGAAACCTGTTGAACCGTCTAAACCCCCTTTCAACACCTTTCAAGATGTTGAAACCTGTTGAACCGTCTAAACCCCCTTTCAACACCTTTCAAGAGGTCTTTCAACAGCTTTCAACAAGTTGCCAAAATAGCTTCTTGTTCCTATTTCTGGCAACTTGTTGAAACCTGTTGAAAGACCGTGTTGAAAGGGGGTTTAGATGGTTCAACAGCCTTCAACAACGTTCAACACCTTTCAACATTCAACACCTTTCAACAGGTGTTGAACCGTGTAAACCCCCCTTAATGAACATCGATCTACTTGAAACACAGAATATGACACAACACTGAAAGCCTTTGCATCGGCAAGCTGCCTAATATCGGGTTAGGCATTATTTCATCCCCACAATGTCTATCATGTTAGGCTTCCTTTACATAGAACTATACGGTATACGAATACCGCGGTTAACAATGGCTTCACGGTCGTGAATCCACTACTTGAAGCCTTTGTTAAATGGCGTTTTCGTATACCGTATACTTCTATGTAAGGGAAGCCTTAGGCATTTTGCCTTATGTTCCTCAGGCAGTGTCTTTACGGCATTTTGTCCAATCTTTACATTAGGCGATTATTTGCCTAAGGCAGTGCATCAGGAACATTAATGCATACGATAGACATTCTGGGGATGAGATAGGTGGGCAGCTTGCCTTTGCAAAGGCTTTCCGTGAATGAAATCTCTTCAAGTAATGTATGGCTTCTTGAACAGTAGTGGAGAGAGTCAGATGGCAACTTCACCATGCACGTCAAAAGGTGCAGGCAACATCTGATGTGGTTAAGGCTCAGAGTCATGTGAAGGCTGTCCCTTATAAACTTTTCTCTGCTGTTACTTGAGACAGAAACCTCTACCGAATGCAGGTTACTTCAGATGGCAAAGCTCTCTAGAATGGAACTTTGAGAATGCGGGACAATCAAGGTGTAACATATCTTACTGTGGAGGAGCATTGGCAGGATTTCCTGGCCCGTTTGGCGGCTGGTGGGTTTCTGAAGGCGGATATGGTGAAGGGACTAAAGTCCTATCAGGAACAGTTTCATTGACTGTTGCCACAGTTGTTGGGGCACCATATGAAGGGACAATAGGGCCAAAAGGATTTTGGTATGGAATATCGTTTCCTTCAGGATATGGTGGAGGAGCCCAGGCTGCCTCTGTGTCGTCATGATTTGCATTGTCAGTCCCTTGCGATGGCTCAGTGAAAAGCTGTTCAAGGTTAATCACNGATACAAAAAGGACTGAATTAATGAGAACCCCACGACCGATGAGAGCGCAGGGTCATCTGTGTACATTTGAATAGGCTTACGTACATTTACACATAAAACACTATTTGTGTTGAAAATAGCTCTGTTATCCTCAGAAATGGAATTCAAGGCACCAAACCCCATTACCATAAAAAAAGATGAAGCTCCTGCCTATTACGTAAAGCCAACATGCAGGCAGTGAGAGACATCTGGTGGCAACACATGAAGTGTATCCCTCAGTTACTTCATCGTTCACAGTTAAACCTTTATCTTTGATTCCTTTATGATACCAGGTAAGATGGTAGATACGAGGACATTGGTGAATTACCCTTTTAAAATGGTTACGTGATACCACATCTTACATGTACATTGTCAGTGTCATACTGCTTTCCCGCCCTGTCTCTAACTCAAGAACTGGGAAGTGGGGATCAGATACATGTACATGGAAGTGGGGATCAGATACATGGAAGTGGGGATCAGATACATGTACATGTATCATCTTCTCAGGCATGGATGCACAAATGCTGTAGCATGAAAATACCGGTAGCCAATGAAGACTGGAGGCGGAGTGTGACCAGCAAGAGTGTTTCATCAACAGAAACTCGACAACACATGATGGATAGAAATTTCAGGAGCCGGAATTTGGCTGCTGAATTTTCAACATATTATGTTACTTGCCGAATTTAATCCTCCCACAGCAGGGCTTTGGTCTCGTTCCTCTTCATACACTCACTGGATGTCCTACTTCCAGCAGGGGTTTGTGTGAGCGCATGAAGAGGAGCGAGGTAAAAACCCCTGCTGTGGGAGGATGGATTTAAAGCAAATCGTCAGTTGATTGATACAAACGGCACTTACTTCACCTGTCTCTGCATTAGTTGTGTTTGCCATTTGCTGACGGCGTTCAGCGTCTCTGCGGCACAACACAATCATAATTGCGATAAAAGCGCTAAAACCACCAATTAGTAAGATTGCACCACTCACTATCAGGCCAAGACTGAAAATAAATGTCAAGAGAGAATTGGACTGCGACAGAAACAATGAGGAGAGTTATACCTGTTGCAAACAGGATTTTTCCTCTTTCAGCAATGTTGCTTTGATTTGGATTGATTATCACATTCCGATGAGAACTCAACCATTGCTCCCCGTTGGCACCGACGGAAAGTGGAACACTTGTTCTGAAGCAAGTGCAATTTTAAAATGATTTCCCTCGTTGAATAATCACCAAATTTCTGAGGAATATTTAGATTTTGTGCGCGTGTGGGCCTAAAGTGCCCAGGGTCCATATTCATAAACATACTTAAGTCAAAGTGTGATACTTATCTTTTGTGTTGAACAAAGGAAGTGTCAGACTTAGACTTAGTACTTTTATGAATATGGGTCCAGGACCCATATTCATAATACTTAAGTCTAAGTGTGGCACTTATCCTTTGTTCAACACAAAAGATAATGGTCATACTTAGACTTAAGTAGGTTTATGAATACGGGGCCAGAAATATACAAAGTTTGATAAGTGAAAAGTGATAATGTCACTTACGTGTGCGTGACACCTAAACCGACCATTGTTCCACCAACTGGAATGCTAAAGAAACTGATACCAATGAAGATGGCGCATTTGACATCTTTTGCTGATGATGTGGGCATGCCTGTGCTACTTATTCCGTGTCGGCGTCGGCGTCGGTGCTGCTGTTGAAAGCGACGGCGACGAGCCTGATTTTTACGGGCACGAGTTCGATGCGCATTACGACGTGCAGCACGAGCTCTAGCAGCACGTCGTGCTCGCCCACGTGAACCCATCCCTTCACCTTGCCCCATGGTTTATCAAAAGTCTTTTTATCTTTTGTGGCTGCAAGTGCGAGAAGAAGGAAAATTACAATGACACAGGATCGGATGAAGCATCCAGCCCATAGGCCTCGCTTTAGAGCAGGGTTGGGGAAGAATAGGTTTTGTAAAGTTCGGTAACATCTATGAGCGTGACCCGATGGAATGCAAAAGTAATGTGTGGCAGAACTTAATCATATGCCTGTTGACGATTTTGTGCCCATTCCCCGATTGTTCGTGCTGTGCACCGGTTATTTAATTCAAGACCCCGCGCCGTGTGATAAAGGTCCGTAGAAAATCCATTTCCTGACTTCCGCATTCCATTGGGTCGCGCTTAGACGTTGTCGGACTATGGGCCGATTTAATAGACGTTTGCTAAGCTAACCATTGGTTCCACCTTGGAGGAATTATACTGACAGTATAATTCCTCCAAGGTTCCACCAAAAATAGCGAGCGAAAAATGTACAACTATAAATTTCCCCCCAAAAGCCCCGTTTTCTAAGCTCGTCTGTACAGCGCTTAAAATATCCATCCAAACGGGGCTTTTTGGTGAAAATTTAGGTGTACATTTTTCGCTCGTTTATCTATTTTTGTGGTCAGCTAAGCCTGCCGCACACTGGAGCTACATGTATCTGCTGAGCAAAAAGTCATTCGAGACCGTTTGTTCAGCAGATAGCTCACCGAAAAATACGCGCACACGCGAACTTCAAACTCGCCGAGCTATCTGCTGAGCAAACGGTCTCGAATGACTTTTTGCTCAGCAGATAACTTACATGTAGCTCCAGTGTGCGGCAGGCTAGCAAACGTCTATGAAATCGGCCCTATCTTCTCGACGTTGTAAAACAAAAACAACTAAGATATGGAATCACATTTTGCCGAAAGCGGGGTGCCAAACGGACAATATTCTTACCCACAGATTTGCTGAATAAATCGATGTTATTTGTGAGCTTTCGTGAACATGGTGAAACGAGGTCACAAAACATGAAAAAATGTGCTGCCACCGGTATATA
>NMRB01001109.1:10380-20626 GCA_002633025.1 Notospermus geniculatus | reverse complement strand
TTAATCCATCGCTGAACAATAAGACCGGACTTTGATTCCAGGGGGACTTTGTTCCTTGTCACACCGGACTCGGATGAAAATTGCAAGTTGTAAATTAAAATAACTGCAACTTGCATAAAGTTGTAAACAATGCAAGTTGCAACTGCATCAATCAATCATGCGGCCTTGTATCTGCAAAAATTTAAGTGCATCAAAAATTCAGTTTAGAAGTAACTTTATTGCAAGTTGCGGGATTGTTTCTGCAACTTGCAACTTTAACATTTGGACTTGCAACTTGCGTGTCACTCCAGGCCTAACTCTAAGACCTCCCAAAACCCTGACCCTCAACCTATGGTTAGGGCAACTTGATAAGCCCTAATATGATTTCATTTAACTTTATTTTAAAACTTGAAACAAGTTTTATGATCATGAAAGATGACAACAAATATTTTTCTAACATTGATGCCGAGGTAGGTAATCACATTGTGAAACAGTCATGACAGTGAAAATTCTCTATGGTCGCCCCGCCATGTGTTCCACCTTTACCTGTGAATCGGCAGCATTTGGCTGGTCCCTTTATTTGGCACAACCTTGGACGACACGCAAGTTGCAAGTCCAAATGTTAAAAACCTGCAACTTGTAATAAAATTACTTCTAAACTGAATTTTTGATGCACTTCAGTTTTCGCAGATACAAGGCCACAAGATTGATTGATGCGGTTGCAACTTGCAGTGTTTTCAACTTTGTGCAAGTTGGAGTTATTTTATTTACAACTTGCAACTGAACCCGGGCCACATATATCCCGGGCCACATAGAACCTGGGCCACATAGAACCCAGGCCACATAGAACCCAGGCCACATAGAACCCGGGCCACATAGGGTAGACCCCGCAGGATCCATGCCTTTTCTACATTTTCCAAACCCGTCAGGTTGGCCACCACAGCCTGGAGGAACCCGGACCACTGTCAAGTGAATTCTGCAATTCGGCAGCACACCAGGCGTGGTGAGGGCGATATCACAAGCGATCAGGGCGACCGCCACGAAACTACGATTCGATAGCACTAACAGGGCCTAACAGAGAATTTCTGTAATGGTAAAAGCCATTTCGTGACGGCCCGCCCTGATCGCCACCGAGGAAAATCGGCTGTTGACGCCCGTTATGTGTGCGCTGGACGGCGGTGCATGGAATCTAGACGCCAGCGATGATCGCTCAATATCAGCAAACAATACTAGTATCAACAAACCGATATCGCCTATAGTCTGCGGTGGCTGGCGATCTGAGCGCTTGCGATATCGCCCTCACCTCGCCTGGTCATGCCAAGCTCCTGTCGGTTTTCGTCAGTCGCACAGCTGACTTCCCACAAGCAGACATAATTTTTTGTGAATAACGGCCTACTTCAAGATTTCTGAATCCAGGAATTATACTTTAGAGCAATTTTGGTGCTGTCTCATCATAATACCTCAATGGTCTCATGCAGTTGTTGAATGAGGTAGAAAAAAACAAACCTGGAGAAAACTAAATTCTTTAATACTATCACTGGTCCAGCTTAATATGAAGAGTACAAAAACGCTGAAGACAGTAACCATGGTAACAGTTGCAGCCCACACAAGTGGACTATAAAATTGAATAACATGAGAATAAAATGAGTGCCGGTACATGCAGCAGCAGTTATAGTGGAACCGCGGTTAGTGGACCACCCAAGGGACTGGAGCAATGGTCCACATAGGTGAGGTGGTCCCATTAGGCCTACCAAAATTGTCAGACCAAATTTGGAATACAGGACATTGTATTCCTGCCAAAACTAAATGACACTGTTTGAATTATGTCATCTCATCCATCATCTCAGCAGGTAGTCTAGTCAGTATTAGGTGTTACAACCGTAGGTCTAGTACTGACTGGTGAGATAGGCCTAAGTGGAACTTCTGTCATGTCCGATCTGGACCTTCATAAACATGATCGTTACAGTTTTCTTTGACTTTATTTCACTGGTCCACTTAGTTGGTGAATGGTTGTCTCTGGGACTGCCAATTTGAGTGGTCCTGGGTGGGTACTGAGATGGTCCTCTCACCGAGGTTACGTAAATGGAAATTAATGATAAAATAATTGGGACTGGACTAAAGTGGTCCACTAAGGTAAGGTGGTCCCCNGTTGATTTTGAGGTCATTGAGTGGTTTTCATGCAATCGTGTCCCAATTGAATGTGGAAGAAGAAGAAGAAATAAAAATTTCCTAGCTACCCAGTGATATCAAGATGGTCCCTACATTGATATGTAGGGACCATAATGAGGCAGTGACAAAAAAGGAAAGAGCTGTACCTCTTGCCTTGGAACATTTTCCGGAGTGATCCCTAGACAGCCCATTACTCACCAATGCAGGCCTTGAAATCTGAGGCATGCTTGCTCTCCTCATGAACAATAGAGCTTTATTGTTCATGAGTCGCAATCACTCTCCCACGCCTTTAAGGCCTGCCAATGATGACCTGCACACGTGCAAGGACCTAAACAATTTTGAGCGGAAATACCACTGACAAAGTTTCTCTCATCTGCTCATAGAATAACCTCCAGGCAGGCTTCTCAGCTTTTTGTGACAGATGCCCAGAAAGAGGAAATGTATACATTTGGATAATAAGCTGGAAACACCGACAAAAGTCATGTTGTACTGTACGATTCAGGTGAAAATGATTTGATGAATGTCACTTACCTTTCTGGTGCACCTACAATGATCATTGGTAGACCAATAACAATGCAGGCAAAACAGACAAGTAAAAGGATGCAAAATTTTGATTTCTTTTCCCATGTACGTGCTATCCAATTCCAAGTGGCCCCATGACGGCGCTGACGTGCAGGAGCCCTACCACGTGCACTTTGCCCACGTGAACCCATCCCATCACCTTTCCCCATGGTTTATCAATGTCTTTTGTGGCTGCAATAGCAAGGAGGAAGATTACCATAAAGCATTCATATTTTTGACCTAGAAACGTTAGTTGAAGGGATAGGCCTACATGTACCTCACTGCTATTATACAAGGACTAGCATTAGACTGATAGAAGAAGGGTTAAACTCGGAAAAAAATTAAAACATAAATGAAACATGTGTCACTGTGTCTGTTTAAGACTCCTCAATCACATAGTATAGTAAAAATCCCCATCAACCCACTTGGGCACAAAATAGCTCAAAATAAGTAACTACCGGTAGTTAAAAAATACAAAAAACATGTTTTTTTTTATTTACCACGTGCACTTTGCCCACGTGAACCCATCCCATCACCTTTCCCCATTGTTTATCAATGTCTTTTGTGGCTGCAATAGCAAGGAGAAAGATTACCATAAAGCATTCACATTTTTGACCTAGAAACGTTAGTTGAAGGGATAGGCCTACATGTACCTCTCTGCTATTATACAAGGACTAGCATTACTTAGACTGTAGAAGGGTTAGGCCTAAACTCGGAAAAAAATTAAAACATAAATGAAACATGTGTCACTGTGTCTGTTTTAAAAGACTCCTCAATCACACAGTATAGTAAAAATCCCCATCAACCCACTTGGGCACAAAATAGCTCAAAATAAGTAACTACCGGTAGTTAAAAAATACAAAAAACATGTTTTTTTTTATTAAAGCTGACCTATCCGCACAAAAATCCCCCATGCGACGAGCAAGAGAATTACAAACACCCTGCAGACACCTCAAACGAAGGCTCAGAACATGATATACCCCATAACGCCAGGAGGGCGCCACCTTATTTGTCTTCAGGCAACAGAGCTGTCAACATCTCCGCATACCTCTCACACTACTCAAAGAAAAAAAATTGTACTCATTTATACTTATAGACGGGATTCGATCCGTCGATCTTCTGATTTGTAATCCACTACTCTATCCACTCGCCAACGAGTCAGCTGACAGAAACATGATTTGTTTTTGTCATAGATGTAGACCTTCGACTTACGTAATAATAATACGAATAAGAGAAAACAAGAGAAACCTTCCAACAAGTTCGGTGGCCGAACGGGTAAGATGGTGGAGCAAAGAAAACAGGGCACGGGTTTGACTCCCAGCTGGGTCAAATTTTTTTCTTTCAGAAAATTGTTCAGCAGGAGCTCACCAGAGGATGTTTACACCTCGAAAGCTCGAAGGCAAATACATGTAAGGTGGCGCCCTGCTGGCGTTGTAGGGTATATCATGTTTTGAGCCTTCGTTTGAGGTGTCTGCAGGGCGTTTGTAATTCTCTTGCTCGTCGCATGGGGGCTTTTTGTGCGGATAGGTCAGCTTTAAGCACAGGTTCTTGTGGTTCGATACTATACAATACTAGGGGACCAGGTCCTAACACACTTCACTCTCCCTGAGAATGTATAGGCCTAGGCCTAGCTTGGAGGAATTATACTTATTATAATTATTCCTCCAAGGCCTACCGGTAAGTGAAGTGTGTAAGGACCTGTTGTCCCCTAGTATAGTATCGACCCACAAGAACCTACCTGTGACTGGTGTGGTGGTGGAAGATCATGCATAGGGGGCCTATGATCAGATGATGACATGATGATTGTGAAATTTGAAACATGAATTTATTTGATGAATGAAAAGTGACGAATTACAAAACATACCACATGACCATAGGCCTATAAATATAAAGAACAATATTTTGCGGAACACAATGAACAACAATCACCCAATAAAACCACAGCTTTGCTGAGCAAATCAAAGTAATGTGTATGATTCCTGAAAGATGTCATCAGCAGGTCATAAGTTTGTTTACCATGCATGGATGCATGCATGCATGCGGCATGCACATGTCTTGTGTTTACATTTTCCCGACTTGCACCGATTCCTCTCCAACCGCAATCGTCATCCTCTCGTTTCGCCCACGAGTCTCCGGCCGCAGTCATTTATAGATGAGGGGATATTACGGATTTTGCCGATGGAAAATGCGTGCATCAGAACCTGATATATATTATCGAATAATATTCCTGTACAGGATCCGATGTCATGAATATCTTGCTGTCTTCACCCTAAACGTTTTCGCCCGCCCAGTCAATTTGCCGCTCCCGACTTCACATGACCACAAAATCACACGGAAATCATATAGGAATGTTCTTTATCGCAGCGCGGGCTAAGCGGATGTCTCAAAAGAGACTGCAACAAGATCCGTATATTGATAGAATTTTCCAAAACACGTCCATGGCTATCACAACTGTCCAGACTATGAGGCCACCCCGCGCCCTCGCGGGTTGCGGGTTATCATTTTTGCCGCTGATTTATGACATGTACCGTATGAGGCTAAAGTTTATGTCATGATAGTGAGGTTTCGCTTCTCTTTCGACAGTGGGCGTTGTGAGTCACCTACCTGAAGTACATGTACCTACAGTTTTATTTCCACAGTAGATGAAGTCTTTGCATATCCCAAGCAAAGCCTACATACCTGCCAATTCGGCGGCAGGCAGGCTGAAACGCTGCATCTTTCTACGCTGGGAATTCTTGGCAATCCGCAGCACACGCACTCACCGGTGATCTCCGATATTCTCCGACACCCAAGGATATGCTTTACTGAAGGGCCTAGTGGGAAGTTGGGCCCACTGATCACACAGTCATGGGGGAGCAAATGAGGATAGACCTTTCTGGGGGTGGCCCTTGGGGATTTCGCTTACAAGGGGATGACCAAGGACCTCTTAGAATTTCGAAGGTAGGTTACAAACTTCAAGTGCATGCGGAACAAAATGAGACATATCTCAGTTTCTTATTTGGTGAACGCCATATCACCCCTATCACGAAAAGTTCGTCCTTTCCCAATTACCGGTAGGCCCATATAAAATTTCCAATGTCGGGAATACATGTATGAAGCTCCAGAGTATCTGCCCTCCTATATAGACTTTTTGCCGTGAATTTGATATGTGCTTCCTTTGAAAATATCAGTTTACCATTTAAGAAGTACGTTTTCAAACGTTGCGCATGGACTGCATCACGAAATACTGCAGAATGTGTTTTGGTGTTGATTGTGGCCGGTGCAAGCACGAGCTCACAATTTCATCAAACTGTATACACGGACTGCATAATATCCCTCAATCATTACGATCCGCTCAATGAATCGATGGCTCCGTCTCTGTGGCTTCTAATGACGAATTGACCGAGCAAATTAACGCCGATGTTGTGGAAGGAATGACAGACTGTCAATGCCGTCCCTGAGCGCATCACATTACGTCAGCCTGACCGGCCGAGTGTCCTCAGTCGCGTATATCTGTGACAACCACTGTACCAATGAATCACGATGAATGCAATAGGCCCTTTACTGTTGAAAATGGTTTCGCTTTTCATAAAACTGAACAAGATCAAATCGCAATGGGTTAATGTTTGCTTATCACCGAAGACATACCTACCCAGAGAGGATGTAGCTACACGTGTAGGCCTACCTTTTTCGCACTTCTACTCATCGGTACAAAAATCTATACGTTATCCAAACCAATCGCACTTAAAGAAATAATCATAATATTAGTTTCCGATGGTATACATATATAAAATGAGTTTATCAAATAAAGATTGTGTTCTTTATTACATCTTTCTATGACACGTGTTTTACCATGTCAAACAGCGACAAAATGATTGGAAAATATTTACCAAAATGTAGAGCTATAAGTCCACTGCGAGGTCTAAATAGAATCGTCACCAACTGCAAACTGTCTTTTTGTTTTGCGCGCGTATAAAACGAGACCCTACAGTCCTCCAGAATACCTTCAGTTCGGTTAGGGCAACTACAGAGTCATGCATCTGGTGCATATCCATCAATCTGGCGGTCTCAGCAACCTATACTCAGGAAAGATTTGAGTCAGCATTACCGCATTGCGCTCACCAATCGCGCCAAAGCCAGGGTGTAATCAAACCTGCGTCGCTTTTGAAGTTTCCCCGAGAACATACCGTAGCCTACTCTGTTATTGACAGTATGGTAATAGTTCTCACCATTGCAAGGTATCGATTCAATTCGAATCGTTCATGAACCTGGGCTAAAAGCATCCTGATGAATACCAAACCTGTAGAAACTGGAAGATGTTGAACTCGAAGATGAGGAATACTCTGCTTCTCCATGTGACGTCATGGTTGTGATGAAAGCCAAAAGTACGACCCGGTTGCCTGTAATGCCAAAGAAAGGATTCGGACATGGCATCCGGGCCTCTGCAGCCTGTTTGTGGGCAGATGATTGGTTACAACATTATCCCATGTCCAAACGTTGGCATCTCATCCAGTTGCTGAAGGGTTGGTGGTACTTTAGGGGCCGTCTCAAAATTACATTGATGCCAAAAAGACGAAGCGCCTTCATCTTTTCCCTGACCCCTTCCCCCCTTGAAAAGATGAAGTGGACACTTGACATTGGCTTCATCCATGTAGGGACGTTAGGCATGGAAAGATTAAAAGAAAAACGTGAAGACACTAGTAAACCTTGTTCTTTTCTGAAGACTGCATAAAAAAAGTCGTTCTCCTGTAAAAAAAGAGTGATGCCAATTTTTTCAAAAAATATGAAGTGGGCTTCCCCACATGAAGAACCCCCTCCCCCCCCCCCCCAGACGAAGTGTCACTTCGTCTTTTTTGGCATGAAAACAATTTTGAGACGGCCCCTTTACAATGCCTTCGACGATACATGTATGTCGGTTTGGGTGCCTGCAACATCATGTTGTGTTCGTTCGTTCGCTTTTTGCTTCTCTACCGCATTGCTTACCACAGTTTTACCTGGCCATAGTCAGTCTTGTTTGTACCAACAACCCTCGCCATTATTTGGAACGATCTCTTAGTCATACCAACATTCGTTCAGAGTGGTACTTGTAAACGTTCAAGCATCAAGAAATCAAAAATCACCTGAACTCGCAAAAATATCATGGGGTAGTCCAGAAGGGTTAAGCTCGTTGACAACATACGACTTACACTGGCTGACAGAAATATTACGACATTTTCAAAATTCTAAGTCATTTTCCTCTTTTTCCTTCCTTTCGTCTCTAACCACTAATTATTTTTCTTATTGATGAGAACATTTTTACCTTTGGCAAATGGGTTATACAATCCCAGAGAATTGTCTCCGCCAAAGATTACTGACAAGGGGTTGCTGACATGTGAATAACAAAGATAATTATGATGGGTGCCATTCAAACCTCTCAAATTCAAAGGCTAAAGCTATTGGAGGTGACAAGAATAGACGAGGCACATCATGATTGTCTTTGTTATTCATCAGCAACCCCATGTCAGTAGCCTTTGGCGTGGGTAATCTCCTGGGATTAAACCCACTTGCCAAGGTAAAAATGTTCTCATCAATAAGAAAAATAATTAGTGGTTAAAGACAAAAGGAAGGAAAAAGAGGAAAATGACTTAGAATTTTGAAAGTGTCCCAATATTTCTGTGCAAGTGTAGTTCTTGGTGAGCTCCTCGCCGATCGAAATCGGCTGCTCAAGTTACACGGGATCTCAGTCACGCAAATCGAAAGAAGGGGACGCATTTGAGACCCTTTAATACTGTCGAAGAATCGTGTCACATCCAAAAAGGAAGCTCGGTCATTTGAGAAGATCAAAAACACGACACGCA
Source organism: Notospermus geniculatus (assembly GCA_002633025.1). Classification (NCBI taxonomy): domain Eukaryota; kingdom Metazoa; phylum Nemertea; class Pilidiophora; order Heteronemertea; family Lineidae; genus Notospermus; species Notospermus geniculatus. The sequence goes on along the minus strand of NMRB01001109.1, from coordinate 12,101 downwards.
ACTAACGGAACCTTTATATGGATCACTTCGTAAGCACTTCGCTGAAGCTTTGTAGAAGAGTTGGTCATTAATAAATATCCCATGACAAAAATAACTATTTCCCCCTTCAATATTGAAAATTGCTACCCTGAGAAAATTGTCATTGGTCGCTCCGGATGTTTATAAATACCCTAAGGACAGAAAAGGAACGACTCGTGTTATTATTGTTCCTTTCCTGAGAAAGTCTAAAAGTATCAACAGAATGGGAAAATGATGATGCCTTCCTTCACACGAGGTCATCCATGCATCTTGCAGAACGTCACCGACCAACGGAGTCTGGTGTGAGCAACAGCCGAGGTATCATTCCTCCAGGATTCGACAAATTCCGAAATGTCAAGGGGCCTGGTGGGGTCCGAGTGTCGCGAATCTCCCCTTACCGCGAATTCCGAAAATCCAAGAGTTGGCTACGCAGCTGTGAGGCTGAAAACCCGGATATTCTTTAATGATGCCAAAGGAATTTCGCGCAATCTCATCAAAAGACCAATGATGCAATTTCGCCTCGATTTCTTTCACCAGATGCTTCAGCATAAAAAAGCATTCTAAACCTATCCTGAAATAATTAGCTAATAAAGGCCGGTTTATCAACCCGTAATGAATGGTGGACAAAATGACCGTTTAGTTTTCGTGGCCCCCGCAGCGTCTTTGCCTCCACCCGATGGGGGTGGGGGACTGTAAGAGCGAATCTTTTTTTACGACCGTCCCTCCTTCCGAGAGGCGCCATATTTTGCCTGAAGGAATTCTCTTGTGTAAATATTTTTATGGCGATATTTTAAGGATCTCTCTCTGTAACTATTCTGCCGCTGTTCTGAAAAGATGGAAATTTACTGCATCGGCTTAGGTTGGGGAGCACATGTAAATTTATCGTGAGCAGAGCGTCTTTCGCCGTATGGGCGCGCTGTGTTCATGTATGGTATCGACTAGCCACGGTGCCAGCTGTTGGCAACGTCAAATATGTAGGCCTATATGCTCTGACAGTCTCACGAAGACCTTGCTGGTGTGATACAATAAAGCACTATTCCTATATGATATGATATTACAAAAGACAAAGTGCTGTTGAAAATTAATTGGACCTACACGTGATCGTGAACCGTTGGTAAAATTGATTTCGCTTGCATTACCAATCAAGTCGACGGATGGTATGAATACTTCATGCAATCTCTAACATCAAATGGCCAGATAGCATTTGATACTTCATTCTCACTGACGTGACTGACCCCACCAAATTGCATGTTTCAACTTCTCCGCCGTGGACCGATGTGCAAAGAATACCGTGACCAAGCGCATAAAAGCGCATTTTGACGGCGAAAGACTGAGGCGAACAGGCAGCCATTGAATTGAAATTGTTGTGGAACATGGGAATTCTCTCACGTCGGGTGCACAACAACCTTTTTCTTCACATCAAGGGAACGAAATTGCCCATTTATTACGTTGAATATTATGGAGATTCAGAATGCAACTCATGACTTGTTGGCGTCTTCTGGCTGATGGATTAGAACATAAAAGTTACCAGTTGACTCCTGTGCGGACTCCGGTAAAACGAAGTTGGGAGTAAAAGTTGTTCTACTGCGCACAACGATGCACACGCCTTGCTTTTCACAGACCTGAGTTGTTCAGGAGATCACAAGTCCTCCGGTGGTTTAGGAATTTGTCACATTGGACCGATGGTCCGGTAGACTTGTCAT
>NMRB01001108.1:209604-226157 GCA_002633025.1 Notospermus geniculatus | reverse complement strand
ATTGATAAATCGGAAAGTATGAAACGAAGAATCCAAATAGACCAGGTGAACCCAACAACAGAATTTTGCCTGGGGGATGTCTTCGACTGGGCTGTTATACCAGGCGAGGTGGTTTCGCGTGTCGTGCTTTGACGTCAAGGAATGGGGCGTTCCTCACGCCCCTGTCCTTTCTTTCCAGATATATAGCCCCAAACCATTCGAGGGTTAGTTACCCAGAGGCATGTTTTTTCGATATTTACGCCTTCAAATGACAAGATGTAGGCATAAAGGTCAAAGTTCGTAGGCCTACGTACGTGGTTGGAGTGAAAGAAACACTGGTTCAAGTTTTTGCTTTACGATGGCGGAGAAGTCTTCCCCAGCGGGCGAAAACCGACAGATCGCCAAAAGTGCTGGTTACTGAATTGCCTCTCTCCCTTTCTATCTTTTTCAGTGTCAGCGCTTGGGTTATCCTTGCAAGCTGTCTCACCACACAGGGTTTAAAGGAAAGCATCGTTGTAAAAACCGACCTCGGGGATGTAGAAGGCGAACGGCAAACATCAGATTTCAATATACCCGGTACGTGCTGCGTTGGAATGCCTTTGAAATCACGGCTTTCCCGTCTATGAAAGTTTACTCGTCCTCCCCCATTTGCTGCCATCAGTAGAAATCTATCCGTCTCAGCAATAACCCTGTCCCACTCGGCGAATGAACCCAACTGGCGGTGCTGCGATGACTTTTCTTACCCACCCACTTTTCTTTCTGCCTTCCAGACGTGCACTCGAACAGAGTGGACACATTCCTTGGCGTGCCTTTTGCTAAACCACCAACGGGCAAGAGAAGATTTCGGGTAAGGGCGGCTTTCCACTGGAGCGTTTCCGTGCGCGGAAAGCTCGAAAGCATTGTTTTTTTCCGCGCCGTGACCAACGCCGCGGAAAAAACAATGCTTTCGAGCGTTTCCGCGCACGGAAACGCTCCAATGGAAAGCCGCCCAAAGGCAGACTGTGCGACTGCGGGTGGCTCATGGCCGCCTGTAGTGATCATGAGGGCAAAAACCAATACATCTACCGAGTGGCCAGTGACGGAATACCACTTTCATAGTGTTCCGTCGACCTGTCATGCGAGAGAAAAAGCGCTTCCGCCAACTCTGACCGATGAAAAGCTTTCCCGCCGTCTTGATGATTCCATTAGTTCCAACTGTTTTTTGCCGATTTTCTGTTGAAATTGAACGTATCATTTTAGGACCCAGAAGACGTTGGCCGATGGGATGGGGTCCACAATGCGACCAACCACGGCCCTTCTTGCAAAGAATCAGAGGATTGCCTTTTTCTCAACATCTATGCACCATACAAGGTACAAATGGTTTTGTACAGCATCAAAGGTGGCAAAGTTATCGTTGTCGCTGGTGAATGATGACTTTCCGAGACGTTCTTAAGAGATATAGCCGTAATCATCCCCAGAAGACGTTGTTGTTGCGCTACTTGTACTTGTATCCGATGCCCTAACAGACGTTCTTTTGAATTTTAGGAAACTTACAGACTGCTGTACCCTGTCATGGTATACATCCACGGAGGGTCCTACTCCTACGGAAGCGGCAGTGAATACAGCGGATTTGCTTTGGCCCAGTTAGGCGTTGTCGTCGTCACTTTTAATTACAGGTTGTTCGTAGCAGGTAATTACCTTCGGGTCCCTAGACGAGGCCCCTAGATTCATTCGTTCTGCTCCGGTCTGTGTACCGTACAAAAAAATTATCGAAAACACCGCAGATCATCACCTCATCAGTCATATTTGTTTCAGTGTTTGAATTTCGTTGCTCTGACTTCCAGGGTTCCTGTCATCTGGAACGAGCGCCCTCCCCGGCAACTACGGCATCCTGGATCAGATCATGGCTCTGAAATGGATCAAAAAACGAATACGATTCTTCCGCGGAGACCCAGACAACGTGACTATTTTCGGCAACAGCGCTGGCGGAGGAAGTGTGGGGGTCCATCTCCTTTCTCCACTCTCAAAAGGTGTAGTGACTTTTTGGAAACGAGTGTAGAGTGCGACGACTGTGACAATTTTCTGTGGGCTTTCTTGACTAAAGATAGTGTAGACGCGCGTTTATCCGCAAGTAAAAACGCCGCCTTTCAATGTAGTAGTATACCACTGCCGGGTTTATGAATTTATCAATGAAACAAAATGCCTGGGCGTCGTCATGATGTTTGTGACCGCACCCGTGGGATTCTAGATCATTCACGCTTACACACATTATCGATATTACCATAGGTTTTTTCGATATTTTCGGTTTTACAGGTCTTTTTCATCGAGCCATAATACAAAGCGGTCCGATCAATTCCGTCTGGGCCATGTACGGTGAGAACGAAAGCCCAACCAAATACTTCTGACGGTATTGAACGCGACTCCTTCCTGATTATGATAGAGTACACAGTCGTGAAATTGTTGGACTACCCTCCCGAGGCGGTCCCAGTTGTTCAGTTTGAATACACCAATTGGACGGCACCGGATGATCCATATTCCACGAGATCACAAGTTTTCAAGGTATGGAAGACAGCGGCAATCTCATTTTCGTATTCACACTTTCACCAACGTCGATGTCAGTGGCATTTTCTGTCCCCTAATGGTAACATGCCCCACCGGCCGAGAGCCAGATGCCACCCCCAACATCCCACACCCCACTTTCTTGTGAAGCTTCATGCAGTAGGCCTATACTTTTCCGAGAGCATGGGAAAATATTAACTGTTTCCGGTTTCAACGTCAACATTTCAGTTCTGCACCGACGTGGACATGCTTGTTCCAACACAGATTCTCGCGCGAGATCTGGCGGGATTGGGCCTGGTCGTCTATCAATACCTTTACGACCACAAACTCCCCGACGTCAACATCACATTGAGCTATGGTAATCAGTGGCTAACTGAATACAGCTATCACGAGATAGAGCTGGATCTACTTTTCGGGCGTCCTTTTGAATCAGGCCTCTTCGAAAACGCCTTTTACACAAATCCAAACTTTACGGAAAATGACAGGACTATCAGTAAACAAATTATGACTTATTGGACAAATTTTGCGAAATATGGGTAAGTCTGGCCGGAACAGAATATCAGGCATGAAGTTTAAGGGTGCTTTTGGCGCCATCTACACTTTGGCAATCTCACCGTACCATCTCACTCCAAGGCATGGTTGGTTTGACTTCGCCGGAGACATGTAGGCCTAAGTTTCCACAGCCACTAGTTATAACGCCTTGGGTTTGGAAATCTGGTGTCCTCCAATGTGGAACGGGACAGGAACCTTCTGCATGCAACCTGTGGTGCTTTTTTGGGCCACCTGCTAGGATAAGATGAGTCTCATACTTGTATTGAATTCATTTCCTTTTCAGTAATCCTAATAAACAGATGAATCCCCATCAGAGATCGCCACCACAAGTGATATGGAAAAGGTTCACCACCTCCAACGAAAACTACCTGTACATAGGTTCCTCGGTGACTGAGAACAGGCAGCACCTTGAAGAGAAAAAAACAATGCTGTGGCACGAATTTCTCCCCAGTTTGAAAACGAAGGCGAACTCCACCCCTCAACACATTATGACTCTATTCTATGGGTGTTTGTTTCAACAACTATACTACTTGCCTTGCTTTGTGTGTTACTTCTTTCATTGTTCCTGCTGAGGAAGAGAATGGCGGGTCTTAAATCATTCCGCTGTAGGAATAAATCCAAACGGGAAACTAACAGTGATTACCATACCGTGCAGACGTGAGGTCCACTTTAAAACGTAGTCACTGCTGTAGTTCGTTGTCCAGGTGTAACGTCTGCCAGTGTTTCCGTATGTCAGTGTTTCCCCTTATTGTTTGGAAACGCTGGCACTGCGAGCGATCGACACGTTTTTCTGTGTGTCCCTACTGTCAGGTCGCAACTTATTCCGCCCGTCAGACAACAGTAACGCGAAAAGTTAGGAGAACACTCACAGATGGGGAACGTTCAGAAACGTTACACCGACGCTCTCGATCTGACAAGAACGCGCCGGCCTGATTTGGTGACAAAAACACGCAGAGTACCAGTGTTTCGATTACCTGACGTCATACACTGCGATGTACGATGTACGTGGCTGTTTATGGTGGAAAAGTGGGAGTTGATATATTAGCTGGTTTCATTTGCAGATGCTAATAGTAGCGCCGGATTCGAACGAACTCTATCGACCTGTATTAAATCTGTATCATTCTTTATCCGCCTATAAAATGACCCAATTGAAATAAATCAATGGTTTCATTTTCATTCATGGTTAGGATATTACATTTCCTCAAGTGATCAACTCAATTGCCATGTGCATTTTGTTTGTCAACAACTGGGGATATCTAAGCAGGTCCATCATGCCGGGCCGGGCCGGGATACATTCTGATAAGAGATATCTGACCACAGATAAACTGGCCCCACCCTATGCCAATGCCAATACCAGGCTTTGAACCAACCCCAAGATTCCCGCCTCTACTCCCGGCGCGCATAAAGACGGGAACAGTCTCAATTGCGTGACGTCATGCAGCTACGATATGGCTCTTGAATACATTTTGATAAGTGGGGGTTAGTTAGCCGTTCATTCGCAGTTATGCAAATATTAGCGATTCGAACGAACTTCATTGACCTGTAGGAAACCTGTGTTCTTCCTCAAAATAGGTAGTACATTTTATTGTAATATATAAATGCTAGGGATGCAGTTTCGATGCACTGTCCAGACTGTGGGGAGACTTTATGCCGTATTGGCCCAATCTCGTACCCAGATCTACCTCATCCGAGGATATCTCTGGAAAGGGCTGCGATCTGACCAAAATTTCTGGTCAACCGCTGGCAGCGTGCCAAAATGTCTGTTTCCCACAATATTTCGTTCTTCGATGACTGAAAAATATCATATATGCCTAAAGAGTCATATAATGCACCCAAAACACGAAGTTGTTTGAGTATTAGAGTAATTTCAAACGAATAGTTTAGTTGGGAACATCATGCCGCGGGTGCCAGCTCAGTGTGATTCGCCTCATAAATTAGTATATCGCGCATGCGCAGTATTCCTGAAGTCGTTAGCCCTTTCCAGTGGTGTTGTAGGAACGTAAACCCACTGGGGACGAGTTTGGTATTGGCCCTCGATACGAAGCCCCTGGCGACGGTATTTGGAACCAATACGCCTATGCCATAGCCGAGGCTAATACATAGCGTTATACCATGTATGTACGTATGACAGGAAACCAGTCTGGGCGCGGTGATTTTGAGATCCGACACTCGCAAAAAATCCTATCAAACCCATTTTTCAACGAAGACAATGCAGAAGATACGGAATTGATTACGGAATGAGCATCTCATTGATTTCAACAACAACTGTGAATGTAAGATGTGATTCGAAATCATTCGGAAAGTCTGTGTAAACGAGGTGAAAATGTTAGGCCTAGGCCTACTTTATTTTTTCATGCCCGTTTCCCCGTTTTCATGGCCCGTCCGTGTGTGTGTGCAGTGAATGAATGGCAGACGTGTGTGTCGTGTGCACGGACGTGCGCGGTACTCATGGTACTGTGAGTCCCATGCATGCATGTAAGAAATGTCCGCTTTTTGGACCATGTCCATGACGGATGGATATAATATAGGTAGGTTTAGGCCTACCACATGCTTGCTTTGACAAGAAGAAAACTAACTAGGCCTAGGCCTACCAAACAAAATCAAAATCTTATGGCTAGGCCTAGGGCAGGCCTAACGTTAGGCCTACTCTTCATCATGTTCATTCCACTTGACTTTCGAATGGCGTGAGGTTTAAATAATATGAACGATAGGTCCGCAACGGCTGGGACCTTGGGTCAAATTTGACGAAACATACGTCAATCGACTTTGTCTTACTTGCCGGTACCTAATGTAAGTGGTGTCATTATATTTCACAGTAGGCCTACCTATAGGGCTACCGGTAGTTAGTTAAATTGTTGAAATTGACAAAAATGTCATTTTCGCCGATCGGCAGATTCCATTGAAATGTCATCGCGAGCGCCACATGAGGAACGTGCAAAAAATATTGAGAAATGTGGGAATATCGCGATGAAACTTGAATTATAAGGTACCGGCAAGAAGGACAAATCAATTGATGCATGGTATGTCAAATTTGACCCAGCCGTTGCGAAGCTATCGTTCGTAAACCTCGCGCCATTCAAAAGTGGAATGGAGAGTAGGCGGCCCCTAGGCCTACCTGCTAACTGCACTTAACTATTCTTTTGCTCCTGTATTGTATTATTTTATCTTTTTACAGATCATCCAAAATGTCTGATGTCTTCGCAGATACTAGCAGTATTGCTGTCCGAACCACCAAACTCAACCACTTATNTAAAAAAAATTACTTGTTTCTCATCAGCGGCCGGACGGATTTTTCGTGCCGGATGGATATTTTTTTATATTTTATATTTTCAAAATATAAATTATAAATGGGCCGGCCTGACAAAATAAACACAGCTGAATAAAAATTTGTATTTTCAAACATAAAAAACACTCATTTTCCAGGGCAGCATGATGTGTAAAAAGTCACTTCTGGCAACCTGACACTGACAGGTTGTAAACAGTTGTGACAGGCCTGAATTTGCCACGTGTGTGTGGTCTCCCTATTCCCGGATCGACCTTCATGACCCCGAACTGTTGCACTTTGATGTACATTTTCTTCCAAAAGAAAATTATAAGTTGCCCTGGTCTATCTTTCTCCGTAAAATTCCTGGAAATTTAAATATAAAATATAAATTGCCCTGACGGACCTTACCTTCACCAATGTTCTGATGAGAAACAAGTTATTTATTTTATGTGGCCTTAGAACCTAATTTAGATGCGGCCTAGGCCTACTCTTCATATCATGTTCATTCCACTTTCGAATGGCGCGAGGTTTAATATGAATGATAGGTCCGCAGCGGCTGGGACCTTGGGTCAAATTTGACGAAACATACGTCAATCGACTTTGTCTTTCTTGCCGGTACCTAATAATGTAAGTGGTGTCATTATATTTCACAGTAGGCCTAGGGTAGGCCTAGGGCTAGTTACCGGTAGTTAAATTGTTGAAATTGACAAAAATGTCATTTTCGCCGATCGGCAGATTCCATTGAAATGTCATCGCAAGCGCCACATGAGGAACGTGCAAATGTACATGGGCAAAATATTGAGAAGTGGGAATATCGCGATGAAACTTGAATTATAAGGTACCGGCAAGAAGGACAAATCAATTGATGCATGGTATGTCAAATTTGACCCAGCCATTGCGAAGCTATTGTTCGTAAACCTTGCGCCATTCAAAAATTGAATGGAGAGTAGGCGGCGCCTAGGCCTACCTGCTAACTGCACTTAACTATTATCTTGCTCCTGTATTGTATTATTTTATCTTTTTACAGATCATCCAAAATGTCTGATGTCTTCGCAGATACTAGCAGTATTGCTGTCCGAACCACCAAACTCAACCACTTATTTATTGGGAAAAGTTCCAACAAAAATCTTACTCACAAATGTCTCATTGAAAGGGAGGGTCTCTTGGACTCATTGGTGTTGCTGTATGATGAATGCTCAAATGAGAATCTCATGCGACACAACAAGTACATCTCGCAGTTTGTTGAAAGAAGTAAGAAATTTGTCTCTTGTAAAAACAGAGTACAGTAAAAATAACTACTGAATGAACTGGACTGACACTTTCCAGTACGTCAGCGATAATGTCCAGATTCCCAGTCATGCCAGTTCATTATTACAACCTTTTAAGATGATGTATGGCATGCAGTCATTATCCCTCAAGGAGATGTATGGTACATGTACTTTCATTTCCCATTGGCATTCAGATAATAAGTTTTACATTTTGACAATAACTTGCCCATTTCATAAAAAGAAACTTATTAATCCGGATTGAAGTTACATCCACATTCTTTTAGACAAAGAGCAATGATATTTCTCACCTTCACTTTCAGACAAACCTGTAATAGAAGAAGTCCGAAAGTTGCGAATATGTCCTGATGACTTTGAGATGAGGAAGGTGATTGGCAGAGGCAACTTTGGTGAAGTGAAGGTGGTGCGAGAGAAAGTGACGGGTGATGTCTATGCTTTGAAAACGCTGCGAAAAAATGACACACTTTCACAACAGCATGTAGGTGAACTAATAATTTACCTCTTTTGATTTTGTGAGGTGCTGTATAATATGCTGCACAAACACAGGATATCATCTATGGCTGAACTGTATGACACCAAAGTTAACATGTTTGAACCTAGAACTGGGTGTTCTCAAGTCAGACTTAAAACATTTTGCTGCTGGATCCTTCTATGTAAGACATCACTAGAATTCCTCATACCATAGATGTACATGTAGGTCTGTCACAGATAACTTACCAATTCTTTTAGATTGCCTTCTATGAGGAAGAGCGTGACATCATGGCTAAGGCACATAGCCCGTGGATCACCCAACTCCAGTACGCCTTCCAGGATCATCATAATCTCTACCTAGTCATGGAATTCCACCCTGGAGGTGACCTGCAGTCACTGTTGGCTCGATATGATGACATGTTTGAAGAAGATATGGCAGTGTTTTATTTAGCCGAGATGGTGCTTGCAATACATACACTGCACAATATGGGATACATTCATAGGTGAGCCATTGTAGTTGGCGTTATCATGATATGCTACAGAATGTGTGATGATGAAAGTTGTGTCAGTAACAAACAGGCAAGCAATCACACAAAACTTGCAGGTTCTAGGCTATCAGTCAATCATACTCTCTCCCCCTCTGACCTTACTGGAGTGATGACTTCTGTCGCATCACTGCATGTCCAGCACCATTATGTTCAGTACACTTCCTTTTTTAGGGACATTAAGCCAGATAATGTTCTGATTGATCGGACTGGGCATATCAAACTGGCTGATTTCGGATCAGCAGCAAAGTTAGCAGAAACTCACATGGTAGGGATGTGTTATTCATTCTACATGTACTAGATACATACCGTAATCTGTGTTTCCAATCTTGAAATGAAAATGTCATGGGTCATTCTGACACTCAAGGTGGTTTTGCATGTGCCCTCTTAGAATAACAACATCTTGCTGTTTTCCAGGTCTCATTCAAGATGCCAGTGGGTACTCCTGACTATATCTCCCCTGAGTTGTTGACGGCAATGAACAGTAATGATGGTACTGCAATCTACGGTGAAGAGGTCGACTGGTGGTCTCTGGGCATCGTGGCCTACGAAATGCTGTTTGGTACGACACCATTCACTGACGATGAAGGGTCACTGATGGCCACCTATAGCAATATAATGAATCACAAGGTAGGATCCAAGTCTGAGTACGTACTCATGGACAGCATCATGTCATAGGCCTACATGTACTTGGATAAATGGAGTCCAAAATAGTACAAATCAGTGCCTACAATCATCATGTCATGTATGCTGCCTTCTCCCTGATATTGTTCATCAAGACATTTCACCCTGTTTCAGCTTTGCCTAGTGTTTCCTACTGATGTGACCGTCTCCAAAGATGCTGTTGGTTTCATCAAAAGTCTGCTTACATCGGCGAATGAGCGTCTTGATTACCATAAGATATGTTCACACCGTCTCTTCTCAACAACAAACTTTCCTACTATTCGTCAATGTAAGTCAAGTCTCTACATTCAACACTCATAGTAGGTCTTATTTTTGTGTGTTCACTTCTGTCTTTTCCACCCTGAGGTGACTTTAGTTTGTCCAGTGAACATGCAGTTTGTGTTTCTCCAAATAATGGTGTGTTCTACATTCAAATTGGTGTGTAGGTCAACGAAGAATTTGATCAGGCCTGGAATATGAAACATCTAGATTTCTAAATTCTTGTATTTCAGCAAAGCCCCCTTTCATTCCAACCGTTACCAGTCAGGATGACACCTCCAACTTTGATGACTTTGAACCGATGAAGATGGAGCCATTTCTTGAAGATTTCAATGTCCGGCGTGAGTTCTCTGGGAAAGATCTTCCATTTGTTGGCTTTACATACAACAAGACGCTGCAAAGCACATCTAGTCAGTCTGACAGGTTGGTGGCTCTTCATTTTATCATTCTAATGGCCTTTATGATAGTGTGAAGGGAGGGATACCTTCACCAGAAGAGGGGGCGTGACGAACTATAACACTTACTTCTCATTAGATATCTCCCTTTATTATAGCAGCACTCCAGATCATGTGTCAATACAAAATCGAGTATTACAGCTTCTCCGCATGCGCACGTTACAACCATGTGTCCTGTGGGGTGTCCCCCTTGCAGGTACACGGGGTTCTGGCGAGAAACTTGACCGCCACAATAGTAAGTCCAGTTCTGCAAAATCACATCATTTTGCACCCAATACACTCAAGAATTTACAAGAGTGATGATATCACAAGCATATCTTTCAGGCTTTCCATTGTCACAGAGAGCAAATCTCCTGTTGTGAAGACTTCTCTTGAAAGGAAACTGACCGTGCGAACTCAAGAATTAAATGATATAAAGGAACGTTTCCACTCGTTGGAATCGCTTGAAAGTACAGCCAAGGCTGAGATGGAGAAACTTCAGAAGATTGCAAAGGACAAGGAGGAGAGGCTGACAAAGGTGGAGGTGGAGAGAGATGCAATGGAGAAGGACCTGGCCCTTTGTGTCACACAAGTTAACGTGAGTAGAAATGACAATGTCAAAAAGTTTTTAGACACCTTGTCCATATTCCTGTCTGCCATCCTCAACTTCATCGGAGTAGTCGTCAAATTCTGAGCTCAGACATTGCAACTTGAGTTAAGCATGTTACTGGTTTTGTCTCACCATTTGATCTTGTCTTTGTCACAACTTCAAACTGTTTATTTGCTCTGCAGGCCCTCAAACGTAACCTAGAGCTGGAGCAGCAGGCAAGAATCGAGACTGATGAAAAGGCTTCAGCACTTCTAGATGAAATAAAACAGCAAGCAGAGATAGCAACAAAATTGAGNTGCCATTTTCCACGTAGTCTCGCACAGCTGCACATTTTGTGTTGCGCATCCCACTACACATTTTCCACTGAATGCTAAGACTTTTTGCTGTTGGTCACCATGTGGTCGAGTTCGGACTGCATTCAACCCGAGTAACGATGTCGGTCACATTTTATGACGTCAAAACAGTAGATTCTCGAGGGATTTATGGAGTTCGGGTTGTGACCCGACTGACCGAGTTGAACCTGTAAAGTAGTTCGAGCAACTCATTATGGCAGCTCCCATGATTTTGTGAAGTTGGAAATGCAGTGCAAATTTCACCAGTGATTCTGGACGACCCGCGATAAAATCGCAATTTTCGCCGCTCGTTGTCTCTAGCCATATTTATTCTGATGCGTTTTACGTTACTTGTTTCGTCGGAAAGGCTTGTGGTTTGGAGTTTGATTTCACGCGAGGTGAGGTGATGTAATGTCTGGTAAAGACAATGGGGCTTGTGTAATTAGTGTGTGTGTGCAGTGCACAGTGAGCCGTGCATGTATAGACACCGATGGCCATGTCCTTCTGGCTGTCAACCTCACGGATATTGTTTTTTTTGGATGGGTCCCATTTGTGGTACTTCACTCAGTGGCCTCTATACATGCCCCTTAAGCATGTTACTGGTTTTGTCTCACCATTTGATCTTGTCTTTGTCACAACTTCAAACTGTTCATTTGCTCTGCAGGCCCTCAAACGTAACCTAGAGCTGGAGCAGCAGGCAAGAATCGAGACTGATGAAAAGGCTTCAGCACTTCTAGATGAAATAAAACAGCAAGCAGAGATAGCAACAAAATTGAGAGAAGAACTCAACCAGTTAGTATGATATGTGCATACTCAACCAGTAAATTGTAATTATGGCATTGGAATGAAGTGTCTCAGACCTAGTGCAAGCAAAGGAAACAGTCAGTTAACAATTTATCCGTACTTTTCTTTGGTTCATTTGTTTCTAGAGCTGAGATAGAAGAACACAAGCAAGTAATAGCACAGTTAGAGTTTGACCGCCAAAACCTGACTATCAAGATCAGTCGCTTGCAAAAGGATGTTGAGAAGAAAGGAAAAGAATGCGAGGAACTGAGGGAGAAGTTGGAAGATGCGCAGAGAAGGTTCAATAAGGTATTTACTCTAGGTACTTGAATCATTTGTCTGTGATGTTTTCTTACTGAGTTGCCCACTCAGGTCTCTGGGTCTTGGGAGTAGTAAGACATCGACCCAATAGATGTGGTGAGATGCTCCACTTCATTAAGTGATCCCTGTTTCAGGTAACTGAGCAGAGCCGTCAGAGTACGTGCGGCATCAAAGAACAGCTGAGACGGAGGAGCGAGGAGAGCAGGGCCTTGGAGTTGGAATATCAGGAAAAACTTGATATGGTGGGTCTTAATAACACAGGCCAAGTCAATGCACCTGGTCCTCTTGACAGATTTTGATTGTGAACATTTTCTTTCACTGTTTGTGAGGGGTACAGTGGTTGAACATTGGACCTCCAGTTCGAGAGTTGTGTGTTTTTTCAGATTCTAGCCGAAAATGAACAGCTTAGCAGCCAGTTGAAGCGTCTACAGAAGAGTAAGGCTAATGTTGAAAAAGAACTTGAGGGTCTAAAATCCCAGTCAGAGACTGAAGATAAGATGACGCAGAGGCTACAAGACAGCGAGGTACTGAGGTTCATTGTTGAGATTAAATGTAGACTTATTTTTTTGACACTGCTGTGTGCCATATAAATTGGATATTTTGAGGATTTTGTGGAGCATCCTGTAGCAGCTACAACAATGAGCAGGGTCTTTCTGATACTGGAGATTTCCCCTTTATTCACCATTTTCCATTTATGTATCTTTTAGCAAAAACGACAGTCACTGGAGAATCAGTTGACTGAGTTGAAAAAGATGGAGGGTATAGAGGAAAGAATGGCTGCGAATATCCACGCAAAGCACAAGAGGATTAATGAGTTGGCTGAAAAAGTTGTGGTAAGATCCTGTTGCTCAGTTAACTTGTGCCTGTTGGAGCATCATCTGTGAGGTCAAGGCTTTAATTGTGGTCAGTCCCATTCCACGACATTCAATGCGAGTCATCTGAATGAACATTCATTAACTTGCTTTTCTTTGCAGGAAATGGAGGAGGAATTGAGAAAGAAAGACGTTGCTCTTCGGAAACAAGAGAGGGCCTTCAGTCGGCAAGAGGTTCATTTGGAAGACAAGATTCGGGTGGGTGGCAGCTCATGAGAATTTTCTAAGTACCTGTCGTCCTTGAAATAATTGCTATCCATAGTGTTTATCAATGTATCTCAGAATGTCAGTAACACCTTTTTGTTTTACATTTCAGACCCTGGAAATCAAACTTTGTAATGTTAACAAGGATCTTTATGAAATGGAAAAACAGTCAAAACTCCACTCAGAAAACAAGGGCGAGGTAACAAGAAAAATAGCTGAGCTAGAACATGTAAGTTAGTCCCACAATCACAGTAACTTAGAGTTCAGTAGAGGGTAGAGATCTGCTTCCTGCTGTACTGATCATGTGCTGATTTCTCATTGATCACTTTCCATGATACAGGAGAAAGCCATGGTGGAATCAAACCTGAGGTTGATGGAGAGGAAAGTGGAACGACTGGAGAAAGCTGCTGAGACAGTACAGAATCAGGAGAAGGCAGTCAGGGATTGTAGGTGAGCATATCAGAGAGGTATGGTATGTACAGGATTTCATAAATCTTTCTCGTGATAATTGTATGCTTCATTGTCTTCTTTATCAACACTAGGCGACTTGAAAGCGTAATGTCCGATATGAAACAAGAGAAAGACTACATGGAAACCAAGATAGGCAACCTTGAGAAACAGTTACAGGAGAACCAGGGAAGTTTGGATGAAAATACAGCCAAAGTTGCTGAATTACAGGATGCTCAGCGAAAGGTACATGTTGTTTTGTTCACCTTTAGCGTATTCTGTCTTCTCATGGAAATTTTTTACCCATATCAACTGAAAATGAGTCATCTGTCTTCATGGTTTTGCGAGTTTCATATGATCATACTTTTCTCTGCCACAACAGGAGAAAGAGGCTCATGAGCAAGAGTTGACTGAGCTAAAGGAGAAACTTGTCTTGGCTGAGCTGTCATCCAGCGATCTCAACACAGTCGTCAACAGCCTTGATGAGAAGTTGGTCGAGATGAGGAAGAAGATCGCTGAGCTTGAAACGGAACTAAGTGACACAAATCACAAAGCAGAGCAAGCTACAGTCAAGACTGAGGTAAGGCTACAGTGCTTGTAGTCAGCAGGGTCCACGGAACTGCCCTAGGCAGCAAAAAAATACCAGAATACATGTTCTGTGCATTTGAGTATTGAAGAAAATGGTGTTTTTTCTTTCAGTGTGAGAAACGTCAACTGGAAACTGAGATTGCAACCTTGAAGTCATGTAAAGCAGTGAGTAATGGCATCTTTTGACATTTGTTATCTACATGTATGTATGTCTCCTCTTCTCCTTCACCAGCTCTCTTAAAACAAATCTCTTTACTCTCTCTCTGCATGAGGTGTCTGTCCTAATCCTACTTTCAGAATGCCGACAACCTACAAACCAAACTCCGAGAAAAAAGTGAGGAACTCTTCACTCTTAGACAAGAAAATAGGGTGAGTTTTCAATATCCATTATCTAGACATCTATGGCAAAGAACGCTTCATTTAGCAGAACTTCTTACCAGCGCATTCTTTTTCTTATTCAGAGGATGAAGACTGACCTAGACAACCTAAACAGTGAAAACAGTCGTCATGAGAGTGACATGAAAGTTCTTAACTCACAGGTGGCTGAGCACAAGAGGAAGTGCGAATCACAGGAACAGGTTCGTCGAAATGAGTCTTCCATAAATGACTATGTTCTCTTCCATCTTACGTGTGCCTTTTTTCTATCTATATTACAATATGCTGTGGTTGTTCTCCAGAAAATCAGAGAGTTGGAGCATACCAGTCAACAACTGGAATCGCAGAATGCCGAGTTGACGAAGATGGTACGAGACTTTGAAGAGAAGGAGGTGCAGTGGACCAAAGCCAAGTAAGTTTGCATATTGTAGACTCTTGATGAATGCGGTTAAGATGAGTAGAAATGACATGTCTGGGAACTTTGGTGTCCTCAACTACATTGGCATGAAGACCGACTCAAGTACATTGTCGTCCTCTATTTCAGGAAAGTCTACGAGACAGCCGTGGAAGAACTTGAGGAGCAGAATGATGATACGTACCAGCAACTCAACAGTGCAAAACAGTCCAAGTGAGTCTTTACACTGTCATCCTGTTTTTCCTGTGGATTTTTTAATCAGTATTCCATAGTACTGTGTCCGATGTTCAAAGAATGAGATTTAAATACCCCGCTATTCATTCTCCTTTTCTCTTCTAGTGAAACAGTAGCCAGCAAAACCCAGAATCTGGAGAGCCTGGTGAAGTCCCTCCAAGGTAAAGTAGCATCCCTGGAAAAAAAAGTCGAGGAGAAGTCACACATGGTTGGGAAACTCAACAAAGAGGTCAGTAATTTTCCCATGTTGGCGTTTCAATGGTTGTTAATTGGTTCAGAAGGTGACCCTTACTTCCAACAGTGTCTGGCATGTCTGGTAATATTTGAAGCTATATCTCAGCTGTTGAAGGAGATTTTGTAAATACATAGCCATTTATGAGGTTATTTTCTAATGGGATTTATATCTGGCACGTAGAGTCATTAGTTACATGTGGTGTGGTGGTGAAGCAGTTTAATGTTGTTTGTATGTACACAGTGCGTAGGTACAGTCAGACTTTGTTAATCCGAACTGCGTTAATCCGGAAACCTCGCCATCCGAACATCGGTACGTTGGGGACAAATTTCCTCCATGCATTTTCCCCCTCTTATCCGGAAACCCCGCTATCCGGATCCGGACAGTGTTATTGCGGAACAAAAGTGCAAATTCCCTTTAAAATTCTCCGTATAATCCGGACTAAGTTAGGCCTTTTCAACCGACCAACCGAACTACCCAAGCCTCGCCGTCCGTCGGCGTGGGTCAACCTGCCAAACTAAGTGCGAATTGCCGGTAATCGCGAACGGCCCCGAGAAAATTAGCCAGCTTGTTGATACAAGTAGGTCTAATTACATTTTTTTTTGATGGTTAAGAACTGCTAACACCTGATTAATTAGTGTGCTGTTCATCCTTTGTCACAGTCTGCCGTAGGCCTAACAAACTCAAGCAGACATTGTTGACACGTGACCTGCCGGCATGGCCGATGCTGATCAGTTCGCGATCATGAGGTACCACAGCAACAATTAAAGACTTCGTTTCTAGAACAGCATCCGAACCTTCCCAATGTATCCGAACATCTTCATGCAACTTTGGCTGTACAACAAACGCTTAATTCATTCCGCAGACAGTGCCTGGTGCAGCACACGCTGGAGGATTTCTTCAAGAAGTAGGCCTAGATCGACGGTGTCGGTACATCATGAGGCCGATTGAGCGCCATCTGTCTGAAAATTCACGCATGATGCTGTGATGTGAACTGCCTGACTACTTTGCCATTTGCCGTTGGCACTGTCCCAAAAGATTTCGTCTCGTGTCGGGGTCCCGTTGTGTATTTTTATCATAACTGCGCATTATTTATGATACTAATCGGTTGTAACAATAAAATATTTT
>NMRB01001108.1:181272-200927 GCA_002633025.1 Notospermus geniculatus | reverse complement strand
AGAAAGTACATGTAATGTGTTTTCTCTGAATGTCAAAATTACTGAAACTTCATAAGTTATTGGAGGTTTTAGAAAGTTCGAATCGGTCAAAACCACTTCATCTCATGAATTTGATTGCGTAATCGTGATCTTGTCAAATGATCTGGGTGACACCTACCCACGACATGGCAGACCTCGGCAGTAGCACTAAGTGAGAGGAAATAATCCAACCAGAGGATCTGTTTGGTTGACAGCTTATCTCCTGGGCCCTTCACCTCAACCAGCTGTAATAGGACAGACAGCATTGAAGTATTGGGGAAATGTAATATACGTATTCTTCTGTACTCATTCTATACACCAATTCTGCATCATGAGTGACCATGAGATGGACCAGTTGGTCAAAGTGCTTTGATACACTCCTGGTGAAACATGCATAAGTCATGACTAAAGCCTCACCCTGAATGTGTGATCCGTAGTATTCCACACCACGAGGTCTGGCATCCCAGAACTTGTATGGCGAGGATCTTTTACAATGCGTTTGAACACTCCCGACATGAAATCGCCACCAAATGCCTGTGCCAATGTCTTGGCTTGCTCAAGGCTTTCAAATCTCTCCCAGTTCAATCCAGAGCACATCTTTCCTTCGTGTTGTGTCCAGGTTTCTTCAAGGTGATTCAAAAGTTCCTATATAAACGAGGACATTGAATGTCGATGCTTTCATTGACAAGGCTTTGCCAAAATGTGCTATTCACACCTACCGGTATATCGAAATGCTGGTTTGTAATGCCAGCAAAGTAAGCCTCCCACATGCTGAATGAGTTCAGGTCTTCCCCTTAACTCTGAAGAGGGCATATTCTTAGATTCGTTAGCCTTATGCCACCCCTCCCCCTCCCCCATGATAGGCAAAACCTCAGAAATGAGCCATATGATTTCACTTCCTTCCACATCTCAAGCTACGACTCAACTCATGAGATCAGTTCATTTAAACTTAGGATATCTCCTCACCTCTTCTGAAGCTTTTTTGAGCCACTTCAACCTCTTATCTATGGGCCGTTTTCGGTTGTTGTAGAATTCCTCACTCCTCATATCAAGAGGTGCCGTTTGATACTTGTTGTAGAAAACATCTGATATTCCTTCCATGAAGATGATGTCCCAGAAATAGAGGTACAGAAGCACGAAGAATGTGCTGCTCTCCCCATGAATACCTTGAATAAAAGGGGTTCACTGAGATGAAAACACACCAGGACATTCGAGAGCCGAGTGCCAAATGCGGCATTATTCTCTCAAGACAACATCTGGCAAATTTGATCTGCAGGAGGAAACCGGAATGTCCGGAGAAACCTGCGCTGTCTGAGTCGCCCTCTATCTCATGAAGAGTTGGTCTGACTGGGGATTGAACCTGGAACCTCAGAGATGTAAGGTGCTGATGTTTAAATACACTGTGCCACTCTGGCAGCCCAAGAAGACAGTAATTACAGGATTCAACTCATCCCAAAAGAGTTGAGCAAATGTGACGAAGAAGTGGGCCTCACCTTGATCATAGCCTTCCCTCTTGTAATGTGCAATTGCCACCTGTTCTACGCGGCATAATGTCACATCCTGACTGCTACCATCAGCCGAGTCAGGACTGACAAAATGACTGTTAGCTCCAAGGATTGACTTTGGTAACAAACGACCCTGGATGGTCACCTGCAGAGAACAAAAAGCAACTTTCAGTTCATCTGACTGGCCCTGTGGTTTTTAAATCGACCTAAACACTCTCTTCCCATGTCTAGGTCACATAAAATCTCTGCTCACAACAAATCAGTGAACATTGACTGGCACGTACCTTAGGAGCTTCCCGAACTGAAGCATGTTTGAATTCCTTCAGTCTTTTCTTTAGTTTCTTGTTGCTGGGAGACTCGCAGATCTTTTGAGCACGTTGAAATAAGGCCAACCTCCGGCCTGTCTTTACACAAGGATCTGCCAGTCCTTGCCGAATGGCACCCAGAGACTGAAAGTACAAAGGAATATGTAGAACGAGAACAGAGTTGGTTTTTTGTCACTAGGTGTCAAATTTCATTTAACAATGTGTACCTCATCAGGCCTTTTTAAATGCTGGTCCCAGTTAAGTGCTAACCGGTCCCACCAGTGCCCCCTGTAGTGCTGACAATGAACTGACTGGCCGAGGAGTTCTTCTAGGACTGCATTGGCTTCAGTGTAATTCCTTATTTTCTGTAGAACCTCCACACCTTGGTTCAGAACACGTACGAACATGGACCCAGCTGTGTATACTCTCAAAAACGTAGGCAGGGAAGATTCAAACCTAATTGGAAGTAGAAAGAGATGAATAAGCACTTGTACTGTACTTCAGGGTACCGGTACTGCACTCACAAGTTTTACGTGCAGAAACATTTTGTTTTTGGGGCGGTATCATGGTGTACATTTCCTAACACCCCTGAAGGTCTCCGACCTCATTTTACAAAGGAATCAAAATAGCAAATCTTACCCAATGAGTCCCTCATCAGCACAGTGTTCAGCATATAACAACTTCGCTTTTCTGTACAAGTCCACACCAGCTTCAAAAGTATGACTTTCGAGAGTACCAAGAATTTCAGAATAGATGTTCAGGGCTGTCTGAAACCGCACAAGGTCCTCCTTTGAGCGAAATATTTTTGTCTTCCTCTGAATGTTGTATTCTGGGTATGTGATTAACCCTCTGTTGACTTGTAGTATCTGGAAAAGCTGCTGACTGTTGGCCTGCTCATCATCATCAAAGGTTGTAGAGGTGAGAGAGAAGAGCATCATGCAGCGGAGAAAGACAAGGCGGGGTGTTTCCTGGAGACGGTAGCAAGGGCCGACGAGATCTTTCACACTGAAAGAAAACATGAAAATGATGAAAACATAGCACTGAGGAGTAATAATGCAAAAGAGCCCAGGACACTTTTCAGCAAAGGGCACAAACTTCATGATAGTGACCAAAGCTTGATTACCAGTAATCATAATCACCTCCTGAGCATAGTAGCTTCAAGGTTATTCTTCATCCCAAACATTGCACCAACAGTTTTCCGTCTACTCTGTTTCATCAAGGCTTCCACAATCATTGGCATCCTCTGGTTTGTCACGTCCACATGCATCTTCTTAGCATATCCACGCAACTCATCAGCAGGCAAAAGATTTAGACACGCTTCCAATCCTTTTAAATAAGACTCATCCGCAAGGAAACCCATATTTACTAATTCTTTCAGAAATGGAGTCAAGTCGCTTGCGATTTTTGGGTATCGGATCTTTCTCAGGCAAAGCCATTTGTGTTTTCTTAAGAAAAGTCTGACATAGAGCTTCTGAGCTTCATCAGAAAGACTGAATCTAAATGTATCCAATGAGTGTAAATCATCAGTGTCAAAAAGATACTTGAAAAATTCATCTTCCAAAACTGTTTCAATTACTAGCTTGAAATTTTCAATGTAATATGGTTGGTATTGGGGATTGTCAGCAACATCTTGTGATTCTATACTAGTCCCTCTTGAGCCAGGAATGAAAGATTCTTGAGAGGAAACTTGGGACTCGGGAAACGTGCTGGTCTGAGACTCTAATGACAATAATGAAATCCGAGATTCGGAGTTTTGAGATTCAAAAAATGTTGACTGAGATTGTGAATCCTCACCAGAGGCTCTGATGTCTGATGACGGATTCAGTACGTCAGAAGATTCAACATCAGTCTGAAGTTAAGACAACCTTGAAGCAGCTTCTGTAGATTCCACATTTGAATCACTAATAACTAAACATGAGTCAGGTTTGTCTTCTGTTCCTGGAGCAGCACAACTCCCTTCCGCCATGTTGGCATTCTCCTTATTTGAGCTTTGGCTTATAGAAGGCACAAATATAGTTGAATCAGGAGAGCTCTGTTGCAAAGGAACTCTCAGCAATATTTCAGGAGCTGGTCTTCCAGTTTCACATTTCAGTTTTTTGGTTATGGGAATGTCAGTAGTTGAAGACAGTTTCCTTTTTGGGAAAGCACAAGGTCTATCTATAAAGTCCTTATCTCCGTGTATGTGACTGCTGCCACCCACTGATCCTGATGAATTCAATGTCTTGGCAGAAGAAACAGCCTTGGAGGGCGAGAATCTGTTCCAAGGCCTATCATCCTCTGAAACATCTGCTGCAGATGATCTTTTGAGCCCAAGTTTGGACACCTTCTTTGACTTCGAGGTCAACCCCTTTAGCGATTTAAGGGGACCACTAGTATCAGCAGTCCTGTGGCTGTGTTTTGGGCTGAAATACTTGGACATGACTCTGTCACCATGGTCTGTAACAGATATCACCTGTACATCATCATCAGAATCATCAGTGGTAGGCCTGTCATCTTTAGACCTTACGCCCTTGGCCTTCACTACCTCCTCCTCACTTGTTGCTATTCCCCTCTTTTTATTGTGATTTCTTCCAAAAAGATCGAGAATCGAGGCCTGTCGTTTATCTCTGATAGTCTCGACTGACTTATCTTTACATTTACCGGACACCTTAGGCATGTTTTCTCGTTTTAAATGATTTGTCAGCACATTTTTTATCAGCAGAATTAGCACACAGCTCATCAAATTCTAAAGCGGAAGTGACCTTTTGAAAGGTCACGCACGTGTTTCCAATGTTTGTAAACAAAAGCACGTGGGTTAAGCACGTGGGCTATTAGTAGATTGATCTCATCGCATAATTGAACCCTACACGTACAGGTGCGATCGGGAACCAATCTAGGTTATTTGATGTTCATGCCCCGCCCTTTTTCTTCCCGCCTCTTGTCCATCGGCGCAACTTCATAAAACTTGTAGTACAAATTGAACTGAAACGGAAGTGCAAACATGGCAAATGAAGGGGAAGTAGCTTGGGCGGTGTGATGGCGTCACAAAACTCTTGACGTATTGACGTCACGTTATCATCATGCCATCACCCTGGCGACAGATCACCATCAGATACGGAGAAGACTGCGGACAGTCTTTGAGTCTAGACGAAATACCGTAAAATAAAATGTATCCTCTCGCAAAGCAGCAGCGCGTCGGTAAAAGAAAAAGGGAAATGGGTGTGGTTCTTTCAAACCCCAAAGCTACGCCGGATTTGCTATCTTTACCGGACCTTGCTTTGATATGGATATTCGTGCATCTGGATAAAAGGTCCAGAGCGAACTTGACGATGACTTGCAAAAGATGCGAGCTGCTTTCCCATTCTCCCGAACTGTGGCGGGTGGCCCGATTGAACTTTCTCAATCAAAAGGTATGCATACCTTATATTGGCAGTATAGTGAGCCATTCCAAATATCTGCACCATTTGGAAGTCATTGGCTCGATGCTATCTCCAGGAGCCGAGTGCCAATATGACGAAAACAACAACATCGTGGTTTTACCATCATTGTTCAAGCAGGGCGTCACGCTAGCAAGGCTAAAAAGTCTTTCTATATCACGGAACTCAATGTCCAAAGATACTTCTCAGAACCGCGCATGATGGTATCAAGTCTAACGGCATTGCTTTCGAGCCAATATGAACTGGTCGTTGTTCAGATTTCTTCCTTGAGAGTCCAGTACGAAGACGGTATTGCGGTTCTCTCCTCCCTGGCACTGATGAACGGCGGTTCACTTCAGCGACTGGACATAGCGAACTTCTTCGAGACCCGTGTCTTCGCATTTGGAGACGAATTCAACGCCGTTTTGGGGCGTTTCAAAATCTTGAAGGAGTTTCACGTGAATTACAACTGTCTCGACGACGGTGCAATTTCGACCTTAGCGAAAACCGTCCCCAAGACCCTGGAACTCCTGTCCATCGATGTATACGGTTCAGAACCTCACAGCCACGTGATCAGCACGTCGACTTGGAGACGATTCAAGACTTACTGTACCAAGGCGAGAGTTCACTTCGACTTGGATGAGATTGTACATTACCATGAGGTCAAGTCCATTCTGACGCCTGGAATCCCGTTGCACACGCTTAAATTCTCAACCGGCTATGATTTAGAAGAAGAGGTTCGACTTCCGGCGGTGTTCACATTGCTTGCCGAAAACTTCAGTCATACAATTGGTAGGTCATCGCAACTGGCATCAAATAATTCGTCAGCTGCATGCTAACAGCTAGTGGCAGCGGCAACCTATAGGATGTTAAATACTTTGTTATAAATGCGATGGTTAGACGGTTTGGTCGTATTGAGGGGGTTTCACTCATCGCACTCTCGGCCCCCTCTCCGTCGCAGCTGTGATAGATTGTGCCGTAGTTCCAGTGAAACAAGACCGAAGCCTAGTCGTTGCGACGGCAAGACGTATTCGTCCGTCGTGTCACGCATTTTACTCTCTCGGAGGAATCTATCCGTCTGGTTATGTCATTCATACATCAGAATAGCCGACTATCATTTTGATTTCGTTTCTTCAGAGGAAGCAACATTCCAAATGGACAACAGTTACACGGCAATAGACCTAGAAGTGCTGGACTTTATTCAGCGGTGCAAAAAATTGAATGCGCTGGATATCAGTGCTGCTCTCGGAGTCGGCTTGATCCATGTCATCTGTAAACTCAAGGAATACAAGAAAATAGGTATTGACACCCTGTTTCCACGTTGTCGTTCTCCCGCCTTTTTCGGGCAATGAAGTTCCCTCCATGAGTAAGTCCAACGCGCACACTACCAGCAAGCGCATCAATCACTGGTCTTCAGCCCTTCTTGTTTATACCGCAAAATTTGTACCCTTACAACCATGACGTGCACATCCCCGAACTTCGCCACTACAGGACAGACGACTCAATTTTTTTCTACACAAAATTCGGTTTGTGCCTGTGTCTTTTTTGTGGCGCAATAATGTGGTACTGAGTGCCACGAAGTCGCAACTGGGGACTGTTGGCAGGTTCGGGCTTCACCATCAGTTTCCGGGCCGCCAGACCCCCCCCCCGCCGGATGCTGTACAGTAATATGGTGTTGTTTTTAGGTCTGAGTCAGTTCTTTGTCTCCATAACCGGCGCCACACCCGATGAGGCCCTTGACCTGATGCACGTTGAAGAGGAATTCTTGGACATGCTGTATGGCGACGAAGATGTGGACTATGTCTTCTCGACTGATGCAGACGACGATGTATTCTCCGATTCGGATTTAGATATCGAGTAAAGACCTAGTTTGTGCGAACATGACGGGATGGCAGAGAATGACAGTTCACACGGAGTCAATCGGAAGACGTGCTGCTGCTATTCAATGGAATGGGTTGTTTTAGCAGTTTGCTTCATAGATTGAATAAATGATGTCATGTGAATGGATTGGTCAAAGTTCAATTCTTCGCATCATCACTCACTGTACCACGGGGCCTCGGCCGACATGGTTGAGAATACCAAGCTGGAGAAGCATCCCAAGCAAGTAGGACCATGAGCATTTTAAACTCCCGACGCAGTTGTGTACCGCGCCCCTTTCCGTTTACCAAATGAACAGATGGGTTGATCTCTAGTACGGGGCCACTTTAAGTAGTGCATAATGTTACGTCAGTGGCAATTTCATCCACTCCAGGAGAATAATGCAGCTCGGATGCTCCTTGACAAAGTATTGATTACTGGTATCTTTTTGAGGAACAGTTCAAAACTTGGACTTCAAATGCAGTCTTTCTAAAGGGATCCCGTCTTCCATTCCCGAATGTGTCGTAAGACCTGAAACACGAGCGTCTTCGGCATGTTTGGTAATGCATCAGCACAACAAACTGTGCCGGATTTATCATGAACTGTTCAACTTGGGTCTGTGCTCTCCACTGAAGTTGATCACCTTAATGGGGGGCATACTTAAGCCCCAGTCACATATCCACTCCGGGGCCCGTACGGCGAGTAAAAACAGATATTCTGGCCAATTTCTACGGTGCCCAGTTTGATCTTGTTTAATTTCTGTTTATCCATTGAGGCGATTTCGGCATAATTCAGCTTACATCTGAGTTTCAGTCTCAGCAAGCCGCTGGGTGGGGAAAATCGTACGGCGCCCGGTGCATTTGTGACCTAGGCTTTACTGATGAGCTTTCCTGCCAATACTATCACTCAACCATCAAATCAGCAGGGATAAAACGACACTTTTTCAGCACCAGTATCATTTTATTTGGTCACATCCCATATCAAGTTGTGCTAATACACTTCACATGTTGTAGTAGTGCTTTACTCATTGTAAAAGTTAATATATATACATAACGTTATTGATATTGCTCCAAATGACTATGAAATCTTTGATAACTTAAAATGAGGAAACCAGCATTACCAATATTTGGTGCGTTATCTTTCTTCAGGCAATCAACAAGATGAGCAGACGACCTAAGAAATGTTGCCACCTGGTGTCAACTTGAGTGGTTGAGCATTCCTCACTGACCTTGCTAACATACATCACAAACACAGTACTCTTTATACCAAACATCCATTGCCTTGTATACTTCAAGTTATACTCAATACACTGATTTCTAGGACAGTTACATAGACAAGATTTTGGACTGCATCATACATACTAACACACAAACATCAAACTTATCTGATAAACTATCACTCCAGAACAATCACATCATCAGCATCAGCCATTTCAACATCTGTACTACCTGTCCTTGTTCCATCAGTGGTAGAAATTGATGCATTCAAGCTTGTATCTGAAGCAACAGGCATGCTACACTCAGTACTTTGTGAACACCTGGGTCCAGGGGCATCATTTGAGCCATCATCTGTCAAGTCAATAATCTGACACTGACTTTCTTTAGGCACACGAATATCGCGTGTAGCCCAAACAGCACAAGGTTTCTTTTCACCTGGTTGAACAGGTGATGCTTTAGCTGCCTCATCAGGACTGGAACTTTTTACAGGTTTCGGTTTCATGAAGTTCGTCAAAGTTGTTAGCTGAATCCTTCGAGCTGGTGCCTTACTTGTTGCAGGGGAAGCAACCACTGGTGAGGGGGTTGCTGGTTAACTAGTCCTCGTATTTTTTCAGAATTTGGTGTTTTTGTTGACGGCCATGGACAGCGTTCTAGACAGGATGATCTGAAGTGGGATGGCCTGCCTCTGGGATTCGGTGAGTACTGCTGACATGACGATCATGAGGTGGCTGTATCATTTTGTGGGACTAATGCCTCTGCTTTCATTTTTTCCAGCCCACAACAGTCCGTACTTGTATGTAGTACACTTCAACTCGATCCAAGTCATCAACGTCACAAGTGGGTTAGCCCATCTCCGATGCAGATGGGCATCGTTAGACATCCCCAACCCTCGCTTCATTGGGAAAGGGCTGTCAGACAATGTGGCGTACATCAGCAGCAATCATAACGAGGTGACAGACGTCATCAGCTTGAAGGTGGTCATGCTGGATGAGAGTAGTAGCAGTTTGGAATCCAAAGAAAATCTACCAGAATATCCTTCAACATCATCAGTTGCTTCATCATACAACAGGTGAGTTTTTGACAATTCCGCTCCAGAGATCCAAATTGGCCACTTTGGTTGGTAGCTGACCTGGTCGAACAGATATATCAGCACTGGCATTTACAAAGTATCAGGCATCTGTTGCTTTTTTTCAGTCCATCGAAGAGGAAGGGTGCTCTTTCAAGCTCAAAATTGCGAGTATCGTACCGGAAACGAATTGGAACAGATCCTATCAATCGCAAGCCTCACTTGAACCTTGATGACGAGAGCCCACCTAAGAGAAAGAAGAAGACCACTGACCTCTGAGGTGTCAATGAATATTGGAGTCAGATATCTCAAGTGTTCCTTCATAGAATGAGTGACAGTGACACAAGCCATAGTCACTTCTTCTTGGGTATCTCCTTCTGAGTTATCAGGCTGTTACTGATTGGTATCTGTGCAGTACTTAGCTTGGGGCGTTATTTCACAATCACCTTGGTGATGAATAATTTGAATAAATATTCTTTATTTTTTTCCAGTTCCCCTGTCCGTGTTGTCTTTTCGTGTTCATGTTAGTATAAATAGATGTGAATCAGGTGTGAATGAGGACAATGTATGGTGCTTGCCTGACGCACTTTGTAATTAACCTGGCAATTCCTTGTCTGTGTATGTGTGTGGGATATATTGTAATGTATTAATTATGAAGTAATTGTTTTTTTTGCATGTTTATGATCACAATCATTGAAACTAATATTTCAAGTATTCCTTGTATGTTTTAATATACTACCGGTAGTACTCAAAATACATCCTCAACTACATTTGCCCTGAGCATGACATAGTTCCTTCATGAATATTGTTCTAGAAACACTGCTGAAAGTTTCTATGCGATTTTACAGTGCTTCTATGTTGAATTGTTATTTGTACGCCAGCCAACAGGTTGCACATATTCAGCAATTCTCGTAAGTCCAAGAGAACAAGTGAGGTGTGCCAGCTTTCAACTGATCTTCTAGACAGAAAAATAAACAGATGTAGTTCTCATTCGGTTTGTTTGGCTTCATTATTGTCATATTTCAAGATTATTCCCTCCATTGTTCATGTCCCTCATCTCTACATATTATATTGCCATATGTTCATGTACCTCACCTCTGCATATTATATTGCCAAATATACTGGACCTTTGCCGTCCTACCGTCCAGTGTAGTTGTCGGTCATGCATGTGTAGATGGTAGGGGAATTAGGACTGGCGACATTCGCAGATCTATATTTAGGCCTCGCCTGTGGTACAACCACACAGCTGTTCTGGTGCTCCACAAACATAATCCTTGTAGTCTTGACAGCATACATTGATACATTGAGATATTTTGGAAGCTGCAAGCTGATCGCAGCTCAAATGATTTTCATTGTAGCCATACCAGTCAGTCTACGTATATGAAAAAAGAAAAATGCGTAAGTCTTTCTTTGGTAATATCATTTATTAGGATGGCAAGTAAACTTGCTGATAAGGATCTTTAACAAAGATATTATCAGAGCATAAAACAGTAATTTCACCAAACTCATGATTTGTCATTGTCAAATTCCAGAAAATCTGGCCTGATTGGAAAGTCAGTAACCCATCTGCTCAGAGGCTGCAGCCTCATGTATACCATGCATATATAGAACACTGCTTTAGTCTTGCTTTTCCTGAGATTCCTTGCCGATAGATTGCCTCAGTTTCTTTGCTCCAATTCCTGCAAGTAGAAATACTGAAGTGAAATTTTCACGTGTAAAGAAAGTACATGTAATGTGTTTTCTCTGAATGTCAAAATTACTGAAACTTCATAAGTTATTGGAGGTTATAGAAAGTTCGAATCGGTCAAAACCACTTCATCTCATGAATCTGATTGCGTAATCGTGATCTTGTCAAATGATCTGGGTGACACCTACCCACGACATGGCAGACCTCGGCAGTAGCACCAAGTGAGAGGAAATAATCCAACCAGAGGATCTGTTTGGTTGACAGCTTATCTCCTGGGCCCTTCACCTCAACCAGCTGTAATAGGACAGACAGCATTGAAGTATTGGGGAAATGTAATACACGTATTCTTCTGTACCGGTACTCATTCTATACACCAATTCTGCATCATGAGTGACCATGAGATGGACCAGTTGATCAAAGTGCTTTGATACACTCCTGGTGAAACATGCATAAGTCATGACTAAAGCCTCACCCTGAATGTGTGATCCGTAGTATTCCACACCACGAGGTCTGGCATCCCAGAACTTGTATGGCGAGGATCTTTTACAATGCGTTTGAACACTCCTGACATGAAATCGCCACCAAATGCCTGTGCCAATGTCTTGGCTTGCTCAAGGCTTTCAAATCTCTCCCAGTTCAATCCAGAGCACATCTTTCCTTCGTGTTGTGTCCAGGTTTCTTCAAGGTGATTCAAAAGTTCCTATATAAACGAGGACATTGAATGTCGATGCTTTCATTGACAAGGCTTTGCCAAAATGTGCTATTCACACCTACCGGTATATCGAAATGCTGGTTTGTAATGCCAGCAAAGTAAGCCTCCCACATGCTGAATGAGTTCAGGTCTTCCCCTTAACTCTGAAGAGGGCATATTCTTAGATTCGTTAGCCTTATGCCACCCCTCCCCCTCCCCCATGATAGGCAAAACCTCAGAAATGAGCCATATGATTTCACTTCCTTCCACATCTCAAGCTACGACTCAACTCATGAGATCAGTTCATTTAAACTTAGGATATCTCCTCACCTCTTCTGAAGCTTTTTTGAGCCACTTCAACCTCTTATCTATGGGCCGTTTTCGGTTGTTGTAGAATTCCTCACTCCTCATATCAAGAGGTGCCGTTTGATACTTGTTGTAGAAAACATCTGATATTCCTTCCATGAAGATGATGTCCCAGAAATAGAGGTATAGAAGCACGAAGAATGTGCTGCTCTCCCCATGAATACCTTGAATAAAAGGGGTTCACTGAGATGAAAACACACCAGGACATTCGAGAGCCGAGTGCCAAATGCGGCATTATTCTCTCAAGACAAATCTGGCAAATTTGATCTGCAGGAGGAAACCGGAATGTCCAGAGAAACCTGCGCTGTCTGAGTCGCCCTCTCTATCTCATGAAGAGTGGGTGTGACTGGGGATTGAACCTGGAACCTCAGAGATGTAAGGTGCTGATGTTTAAATACACTGTGCCACTCTGGCAACCCAAGAAGACAGTAATTACAAGATTCAACTCATCCCAAAAGAGTTGAGCAAATGTGACGAAGAAGTGGGCCTCACCTTGATCATAGCCTTCCCTTTTGTAATGTGCAATTGCCACCTGTTCTACGCGGCATAATGTCACATCCTGACTGCTACCATCAGCCGAGTCAGGACTGACAAAATGACTGTTAGCTCCAAGGATTGACTTTGGTAACAAACGACCCTGGATGGTCACCTGCAGAGAACAAAAAGCAACTTTCAGTTCATCTGACTGGCCCTTTGGTTTTTAAATCGACCTAAACACTCTCTTCCCATGTCTAGGTCACATAAAATCTCTGCTCACAACAAATCAGTGAACATTGACCGGCACGGCACGTACCTTAGGAGCTTCCCGAACTGAAGCATGTTTGAATTCCTTCAGTCTTTTCTTTAGTTTCTTGTTGCTGGGAGACTCACAGATCTTTTGAGCACGTTGAAATAAGGCCAACCTCCGGCCTGTCTTTACACAAGGATCTGCCAGTCCTTGCCGAATGGCACCCAGAGACTGAAAGTACAAAGAAATATGTAGAACGAGAACAGAGTTGGTTTTTTGTCACTGGGTGTCAAATTTGGTATAACAATGTGTACCTCATCAGGCCTTTTTAAATGCTGGTCCCAGTTGAGTGCTAACCGGTCCCACCAGTGCCCCCTGTAGTGCTGGCAATGAACTGACTGGCCGAGGAGTTCTTCTAGGACTGCATTGGCTTCAGTGTAATTCCTTATTTTCTGTAGAACCTCCACACCTTGGTTGAGAACACGTACGAACATGGACCCAGCTGTGTATACTCTCAAAAACGTAGGCAGTGAAGATTCAAACCTAATTGGAAGTAGAAAGAGATGAATAAGCACTTGTACCATACTTCAGGGTACTGCACTCACAAGTTTTATGTGCACTCCAGAAACATTTTGTTTTTGGGGCGGTATCATGGTGTACATTTCCTAACACCCCTGAAGGACTCCGACCTCATTTTACAAAGGAATCAAAATAGCAAATCTTACCCAATAAGTCCCTCATCAGCACAGTGTTCAGCATATAACAACTTCGCTTTTCTGTACAAGTCCACACCAGCTTCAAACGTATGACTTTCGAGAGTACCAAGAATTTCAGAATAGATGTTCAGGGCTGTCTGAAACCGCACAAGGTCCTCCTTTGAGCGAAATATTTTTGTCTTCCTCTGAATGTTGTATTCTGGGTATGTGATTAACCCTCTGTTGACTTGTAGTATCTGGAACAGCTGCTGACTGTTGGCCTGCTCATCATCATCAAAGGTTGTAGAGGTGAGAGAGAAGAGCATCATGCAGCGGAGAAAGACAAGGCGGGGTGCTTCCTGGAGACGGTAGCAAGGGCCTACGAGATCTTTCACACTGAAAGAAAACATGAAAATGATGAAAACATAGCACTGGAGGAGTAATAATGCAAAAGAGCCCAGGACACTTTTCAGCAAAGGGCACAAACTTCATGATAGTGACCACAGCTCGATTACCAGTAATCATAATCACCTCCTGAGCATAGTAGTTTCAAGGTTATTCTTCATCCCAAACATTGCACCCACAGTTTTCCGTCTACTCTGTTTCATCAAGGCTTCCACAATCATTGGCATCCTCTGGTTTGTCACGTCCACATGCATCTTCTTAGCATATCCACGCAACTCATCAGCAGGCAAAAGATTTAGACACGCTTCCAATCCTTTTAAATAAGACTCATCCGCAAGGAAACCCATATTTACTAATTCTTTCAGAAACGGAGTCAAGTCGCTTGCGATTTTTGGGTATCGGATCTTTCTCAGGCAAAGCCATTTGTGTTTTCTTAAGAACAGTCTGACATAGAGCTTCTGAGCTTCATCAGAAAGACTGAATCTAAATGTATCCAATGAGTGTAAATCATCAGTGTCAAAAAGGTACTTGAAAAATTCATCTTCCAAAACTGTTTCAATTACTAGCTTGAAATTTTCAATGTAATATGGTTGGTATTGGGGATTGTCAGCAACATCTTGTGATTCTATACTGGTCCCTCTTGAGTCAGGATTGAAAGATTCTTGAGAGGAAACATGGGACTCAGGAAACGTGCTGGTCTGAGACTCTAATGACAATAATGAAATCCGAGATTCGGAGTTTTGAGATTCAAAAAATGTTGACTGAGATTGTGAATCCTCACCAGATGCTCTGATGTCTGATGACGGATTCAGTACGTCAGAAGATTCAACATCAGTCTGAAGTTCAGACAACCTTGAAGCAGCTTCTGTAGATTCCACATTTGAATCACTAATAACTAAACATGAGTCAGGTTTGTCTTCTGTTTCTGGAGCAGCACAACTCCATTCTGCCATGTTGGCATTCTCCTTATTTGAGCTTTGGCTCATAGAAGGCACAAATATAGTTGAATCAGAGGAACTCTGTTGCAAAGGAACTCCCAGCGACATTTCAGGAGCTGGTCTTCCAGTTTCACATTTCAGTTTTTTGGTTATGGGAATGTCAGTAGTTGAAGACAGTTTCCTTTTCGGGAAAGCACTTGGTCGTCTATTTAACAAGTCTGTATCTCCAGAGATGTGACTGCCTCCCACTGATCCTGATGAATTCAATGTCTTGGCAGAAGAAACAGCTTTGGAAGGCAAGAATTTTTGCCTCGGCCTATCATCCTCTGAAACATCTGCTGCAGATGATCTTTTGAGACTGGACACCTTGGACTTTGACTTCGAGGTCAACCCCTTTAGCGATTTAAGGGGACCACTAGTATCAGCAGGCCTGTGGCTGTGTTTTGGGCTGAAATACTTGGACATGACTCTGTCACCATGGTCTGTAACAGATATCACCTGTACATCATCATCAGAATCATCAGTGGTAGGCCTAGGCCTGTCATCTTTAGACCTTACGCCCTTGGCCTTCACTACCTCCTCCTCACTTGTTGCTATTCCCCTCTTTTTATTGTGATTTCTTCCAAAAAGATCGAGAATCGAGGCCTGTCGTTTATCTCTGATAGTCTCGACTGACTTATCTTTACATTTACCGGACACCTTAGGCATGTTTTCTCGTTTTAAATGATTTGTCAGCACATTTTATCAGCAGAATTAGCACACAGCTCATCAAATTCTAAAGCGGAAGTGACCTTTTGAAAGGTCACGCACGTGTTTCCAATGTTTGTAAACAAACGCACGTGGGTAAAGCACGTGGGCTATTAGTAGATTGATCTCATCGCATAATTGAACCCTACAGGTGCGATCGGGAACCAATCTAGGTAATTTGATGTTCATGCCCCGCCCTTTTTCTTCCCGCCTCTTGTCCATCGGCGCATAACTTCATAAAACTTGTACAAATTGAACTGAAACGGAAGTGCAAACATGGCAAATGAAGGGGAGTAGCTTGGGCGGTGTGATGGCGTCACAAAACTCTTGACGTATTGACGTCACGTTCATGCCATCACCCTGGCGACAGATCACCATCAGATACGGAGAAGACTGCGGACAGTCTTTGAGTCCAGACGAAATACCGTAAAATAAAATGTATCCTCTCGCAAAGCAGCAGCGCGTCGGTAAAAGAAAAACGGAAATGGGTGTGGTTCTTTCAAATCCCAAAGCTACGCCGGATTTGCTATCTTTACCGGACCTTGCTTTGATATGGATATTCGTGCATCTGGATAAAAGGTCCAGAGCGAACTTGGCGATGACTTCCAAAAGATGCGAGCTGCTTTCCCATTCTCCCGAACTGTGGCGGGTGGCCCGATTGAACTTTCTCAATCAAAAGGTAGGCCTATGCATACCTTATATTGCCAGTATAGTGAGCCATTCCAAATATCTGCACCATTTGGAAGTCATTGGCTCGATGCTATCTCCAGGAGCCGAGTGCCAATATGACGAAAACAACAACATCGTCGTTTTACCATCATTGTTCAAGCAGGGCGTCACGCTAGCAAGGCTAAAAAGTCTCTATATCACGGAACTCAATGTCCAAAGATACTTCTCAGAACCGCGCATGATGGTATCAAGTCTAACGGCATTGCTTTCGAGCCAATATGAATTGGTCGTTGTTCAGATTTCTTCCTTGAGAGTCCAGTACGAAGACGGTATTGCGGTTCTCTCCTCCCTGGCACTGATGAACGGCGGTTCACTTCAGCGACTGGACATCGCGAACTTCTTCGAGACCCGTGTCTTCGCATTTGGAGACGAATTCAACGCCGTTTTGGGGCGTTTCAAAATCTTGAAGGAGTTTCACGTGAATTACAACTGTCTCGACGACGGTGCAATTTCGACCTTAGCGAAAACCGTCCCCAAGACCCTGGAACTCTTGTCCGTCGATGTATACGGTTCAGAACCTCACAGCCACGTGATCAGCACGTCGACTTGGAGACGATTCAAGACTTACTGTACCAAGGCGAGAGTTCACTTCGACTTGGATGAGATTGTACATTACCATGAGGTCAAGTCCATCCTGACGCCTGGAATCCCGTTGCACACGCTTAAATTCTCAACCGGTTATGATTTAGAGGAAGAGGTTCGACTTCCGGCGGTGTTCACATTGCTTGCCGAAAACTTCAGTCATACAATTGGTAGGTCATCGCAACTGGCATCAAATAATTCTTCAGCTGCTAACAGCTAGTGGCAGCGGCAACCTATAGGATGTTAAATACTTTGTTATAAATGCGATGGTTAGACGGTTTGGTCGTATTGAGGGGGTTTCACTCATCGCACTCTCGGCCCCCTCTCCGTCGCTGTGATAGATTGTGCCGTACTTCCATTGAAACAAGACCGAAGCCTAGTCGTTGCGACGGCAAGACGTATTCGTCCGTCGTGTCACGCATTTTACTCTCTCGGAGGAATCTATCCGTCTGGTTATGTCATTCATACATCAGATTAGCCGACTATTATTTTGATTTCGTTTCTTCAGAGGAAGCAACTTTCCAAATGGACAACAGTTACACGGCAATAGACCTAGAAGTGCTGGACTTTATTCAGCGGTGCAAAAAATTGAATGCGCTGGATATCAGTGCTGCTCTCGGAGTCGGCTTGATCCATGTCATCTGTAAACTCAAGGAATACAAGAAAATAGGTATAAATGACTTGACACCCTGTTTCCACGTTGTCGTTCCCCCGCCTTTTTCGGGCAATGAAGTTCCCTCCATGAGTAAGTCCAACGCGCACACTACCAGCAAGCGCATCAATCACTGGTCTTCAGCCCTTCTTGTTTATACCGCAAAATTTGTACCCTTACTACCATGACGTGCACACTCCCGAACTTCGCCACTACAGAACAGACGACTCAATTTTGTTCTACAAAAAATTCGGTTTGTGCCTGTGTCTTTTTTGTGGCGCAATAATGTGGTACTGTGTGGTACTGAGTGCCACAAAGTCGCAACTGACTGTTGGCAGGTTCGGGCTTCACCATCAGTTTCCGGGCCGCCAGACCCCCCCCCCGCCGGATGCTGTAAAGTAATATGGTGTTGTTTTTAGGTCTGAGTCAGTTCTTTGTCTCCATAACCGGCGCCACACCCGACGAGGCCCTTGACCTGATGCACGTTGAAGAGGAATTCTTGGACATGCTGTATGGCGACGAAGATGTGGACTATGTATTCTCGACTGATGCAGACGACGATGTATTCTCCGATTCGGATTTAGATATCGAGTAAAGACCTAGTTTGTGCGAACATGACGGGATGGCAGAGAATGACAGTTCACACGGGGTCAATCGGAAGACGTGCTGCTGCTATTCAATGAAAATGGGTTGTTTTAGCAGTTTGCTTCATAGATTGAATAAATGATGTCATGTGAATGGATTGGTCCAAGTTCAATTCTTCCCATCATCACTCACTGTACCACGGGGCCTCGGCCGACATGGTTGAGGAAGCATCCCAAGCAAGTAGGACCATGAGCAGTTTAAACTCCCGACGCAGTTGTGTACCGCGCCCCCTTCCGTTTACCAAATGAACAGAGGGGTTGATCTCTAGTACACTTTAAGTAGTGCATAATGTTACGTCAGAGGCAATTTCATCCACTCCAGGAGATAGTAATAATGCAGCTCCTTGACAAAGTATTCATTACTGGTATCTTTTTCAGGAGCAGTTCAAAACTTGACTTCAAATGCAGTCTTTCTACAGTGTTCTAAAGGCATCCCGTCGTCTTCCATTCCTAAATTTGTCAGAAGACCTGAACCTGAACTGTCTTTGGTAGTCCATCAGCACAACAAACTGTGCCAAATTTATCATGAACTGTTCAACTTGGGTCTGTGCTCTCCACTGAAGTTGACCACCTTCATGGAAATGGAAAGCATACTTACTGATGAGCTTTCCTGCCAATATGAAGACACCAATATTATCACTCAACCATCAAATCAGCAGGGATAAAGGACACTTTTTCAGCACCAGTATCATTTTATTTGGTCACATCCCATATCAAGTTGTGTTAATACACTTCACATGTTGTAGTAGTGCTTTACTCATTGTAAAAGTTAATATATATACATAACGTTATTGATATTGCTCCAAATGACTATGAAATCTTTGATGACTTAAAATGAGGAAACCAGCATCTATACTATAAAAGAGTAGGCCGATTTTTTGAGGAAAGTAAACGCGAAAACTACCGCCCGAAGGCCGTGACACTTGGTACCAACGGGAAGCGTGCGTTTCGGACATGGTTTCTGGCGCCTTAGACGTTGAAAAAGTTTTGCGAAAGTGGTACTTTTAACCGTTTTTTGTTCGTTGCCGTGGTTTCCCTTCCGTGCCTATGACGTCATTCCACGGTGTCCACAATGACGTCAGCAAACAGTGACGTACGTAGGCCTATCTCACCGGTGATTGGCGCGCTGACGTCTTCCACGGTGACGTCAGCAAACAGTGACGTACGTACCACACCAGTGATTGGCACGCACGTCATTTCACTTTAGTGAACGACGGGTAACGACCAGATAACTGGCCGAGTTTGATTGGTGTAGGGCAGAGTGCGGGTCCCTAAAAAAGACGGTTCCAGAATGACACAAATATCTCGGGAACCGGCCAACATATCGACAAACCGGCTACCATAGATTCACAGCAATATGATAGACAAACTCATAGGTTTGAATGTTAGATTCGATGCGCTTCTTCTGGAATTGTGCTCTAAAGTAGCA
>NMRB01001108.1:136116-180757 GCA_002633025.1 Notospermus geniculatus | reverse complement strand
GGCATCTACTTCATGGCGGCATCCTTACTCCCTATGGTGACACCTCTGCCCGTCCGTAGGACGGGTACTTTGCTAGTTACCAATATTTTGGGCCGTATTCCAGAAGCTTCCTTAACTCTAAGGTTTACCTTTAGCTATTGTTTGCAGGGCAGAATACAAAAGCTTAAAGTGGACCTTAGAGTTAAGGAGGCTTCTAGAATACGGGCCTTGGTGCGTTATCTTTCTTCAGGCAATCAACAAGATGAGCAGACGACCTAAGAAATGTTGCCACCTGGTGTCAACTTGAGTGGTTGAGCATTCCTCACTGACCTTGCTAACATACATCACAAACACAGTACTTTATACCAAAAATCTATTGCCTTATATATACTACTCAAAAAAAGTTAAGGACCACTTGTAATTTGTGTACAGCTTTTTCATATGACAGTGTTTACAGCTGAAAATGGTATGATATAACTCCTCAATCACCTAAAACACACTGTGATGAATTACATATGTGGTAAGTTTCAGTTGTTGCATAACGTGTTCTGAAGCAATGCCTGAAACAGAATAATGAGTTATGAGAAAAGTGGTCCTTAACTTTTTTTGAGTAGTGTACTTCAGGTTATACTCAATACATGTACACTGATTTCTAGGACAGTTACACAGATAAAGATCTTGGACTGCATCATTCACACATACACACAACATCAAAGTTATCTGATAAACTATCACTCCAGAACAATCACATCATCAGCATCAGCCATTTCAACATCTGTACTACCTGTCCTTGTTCCATCAGTGGTAGAAATTGATGCATTCAAGCTTGTATCTGAAGCAACAGGCATGCTACACTCAGTACTTTGTGAACAACCGGGTCCAGGGGCATCATTTGAGCCGTCATCTGTCAAGTCAATAATCTGACACTGACTTTCTTTAGGCGCAAGAATATCGCCTGTAGCCCAAACAGCACAAGGTTTCTTTTCACCTGGTTGAACAGGTGATGCTTTAGCTGTCTCTTGAGGACTGGAACTTTTTACAGGTTTCGGCTTCATGAAGTTCGTCAAAGTTGTTAGCTGAATCCTTCGAGCTGGTGCCTTACTTGTTGCAGGGGAAGCAACCACCGGTGAGGGGGTTGCTGGCACAGGGGTCACAGGAGCTGGTTTCGGTGCCGGTTTTTCTATATGCCATTTGGCGTCAGGATCAGCTTTCACAGTGAACTGGGTTATGGTTACAGAAGGGGTAGTTTTTGCCTGTTTAGGAGTAGCTGCCTCAGGTGTTGCGCAGTGTGCCTGCGATCCATCCGTACTCTTATTTAGTTCCTTCTTTTTGACTACCTTTTCAAGCAGTTTCTCCAAATTATACTCCTTCAACGTCTCATTATTCACATACCAGCACTTCCGATAATGCTGTGGTCCTTTTTTGTATGCAGCAATCGCAGTGACTTTCATTTCCAACTGACGTTTGGAAATCTCAAGCTCGGACTCCGGGATTTTGTCTGATATTGGACTCTCTACCTCCATCTTGCTGTCGTTGTCGGCCGCTGGCTGTGGATCATTCACTTGCGTGTCAGTTTGCACAGGCTGTGTGGCCTCTGGGGCGGAATGATTTGTTTTGTTATGCCAGAGCATTCTAAATCCTTTGACAAGCTTCTTGAGGCCGAGTATGTTTCCATGGATGTACTTGATCAGATCAGGCATGGCTGAAATAAAAGATGTTTATGAAGAGTTAGAAATCAGCGGCTAGCTCAATAGACACTGCAAATGCGAAAGTATGGTCTATAAACTACAGACATTACAAGGACCGCTTGCACACAGAGTCTTGCCATGTTGTTCTGTAAACTAGGCTAGTTTCAAATGCCATCATGAATGCCAATTTTCTCAAGAACTACACCATCCATGAGAAATGAATGCATTCTCAAGGTATTTTCAATGCTGGCTATGAAATGTTTTTAGGTCATAACCAATTTTCCAAGTGGAGGCCAATGATGAACTCTTTAGATCTTACCTTCTTGAGGAACAGGTTTCTTCTGGATTCCTCTGGCTTTTGCTTTACGCTTAGCATCATCATCTGTTTTCTCTTTACTGCATGCAGTTGCAATGGGGGTTGCAGACAACGGCACAGCCTGGAATATAAACAAACACTCAGAAGATTTGAGCACGACTTCATCAAGAGGAACAGATACCATGAACTTATAGTAACATGCTTGAACATGAGTGCATACAGGCAGGAAATCGAATGACTGGAGGAATGTGTGTAGCAATCTAAACAATCCACCACCAGTCGCACCACATACCTTGTAAGCCTGCAAACGATTGTATACTTCAGGAATCTGATTGGTTGCATCCATCCAACAGCAGCCAATCACAACGGC
Source organism: Notospermus geniculatus (assembly GCA_002633025.1). Classification (NCBI taxonomy): domain Eukaryota; kingdom Metazoa; phylum Nemertea; class Pilidiophora; order Heteronemertea; family Lineidae; genus Notospermus; species Notospermus geniculatus. The sequence goes on along the minus strand of NMRB01001108.1, from coordinate 178,404 downwards.
CGTCATGACTTCGCATTTCCGTTTCAGCTCCATCTCAAATGCCTTGGCTTTTGCAATTTGCATCACTTTCATCTTTTCATAATTTCCCGCCTACAGTAAAAAATTGTACGATTTAGTTAACAGCAGGAGAAAAGTATTTACTATGCAAAGTAGCTCAACTAAGTATTCATTGTATTCCTTTCTGGTTGCATGGCAATTCTGGAAATGCATATGTGCACATGCAAAACAGTCTTATCTTTGGTGTACTTTTCAGACACGACTTGGACCCTCTCTGATTTTACGTACCTCTTCCTCATCTTCATCACACCCTTCATTTTCAGACAAATACCCATGGGGGACAAAGAATCCGTCATCATCATCATCACCATCATTCTTCTCATCTTCATCATCACCTTCTCCCTAGCAAATTGAAATTGACACCATCAGATAAGAAAATATGGCTAATCACTTGTGCTTGGTACATGGAAATGTTTCGTTTTCTCTCAGAGAGGAGAAAAGGGACCAATAATCCCCCTACTGCAAATCTTTCGGGGTAACTAATAGATACGCAGTATCAAAATTCCCAGCGCTTGTCCATTTCATTTCATGCCTTGGTTAGGGGCTTACTCACCTCTGAGTTAGACAAACTCTCCCCCGGCTCCTCTTCTACCCAATCATCATCACTGTCATATTCATAGTCAAAGAGATCCTACAAAGAAACACAAGTTATTCTACAACAAATTCTTTGATTGTACACAGAGGAGAAATCATGTACCGGTACATGAAAGTTTACTTCCGTCAGAAGGCCAACAGTTACCTTATCCATCTTGAATGGATTTTTTGGGGTCAGAACACTTGTTTTCTTCCTCCAGGTTCCACGATACGCAGGTCGATAGTTATCCTTGAATTTCAAAAACTTTGTCTTCATGATTTTGGGCCAACGTGTGTTCTCAGAATTGACGTCATCTGTCATTGATTCGTCTGCTACAACCATGACCTCGTCGTCACCATTGAGTACACTGAAGAGAGAAACATGTGAAATTGAAAGCAGAGTTTAAGTTTGTACTTTTCCGTATATCAGTGAAATACTGGACTTCAACATGTTCAAGTATGGAATACTCACGAATTTTTCAATGTCCTTGTCCTTTTTGGTTTTCGACATCCATTTCTCAACTCCTCAAGATAGAGAGTATGGCTGTTCTGCAATTCCAGTTTGGAATCAAAGCCATCGAATTCAGCACGTGCGCGTGTAGATGGGGCGACCGTCACATCTTTATTCACGTAAAATTCACGGAATAAACCAGTGTCTTCTTTGTTGGCTGGCTGCAAGAAAAACACATTTATTCACTTTCTTGAGACAGAATGATGGACCGACATGAGAAAACTGTTGTTACAAGCATCTTTTAGGAGAAACCCGGGTAATCAAACTAACCTTTGATGAAGTTGGAGAGGTCTCTGTCTTAATGAAGAAGTTGGTGAAGGCAGCCTTTGCTTTCTGAGCTTTTGCATTCTGAAAGAAAGATCATACGGGTAATTCCACTCCTACCATCTACAGTGTGAAAAGGTGGGAGTCTGAATATGGCCAGGGGTGGTCGAAGTGGTGATGGCCAGTACAGAGCTACCTTGTAGTTAGCAAATGGCAAGATATTGATGATACTGTTGCTTGTTTGTATTTTCCCTGTTCCATAGGAGTTGTACTCTCAACAACCAAAAGATGCGTTACCTTTTCATCCTCCAACCTCTTCTTCTCATCTTCCTTCTGTCGTTTCTCATCCTCTTTCTTCTTTTTCTCCTCTTCTTTCTTTCGTTTCTCCTCCCTGAATTAAAGAAAAGCCATTCTACAGACACAGTGCAGCTACACACTAATTCACTTACATGAAATCTGGACCTTTCATTGGCAATTAATTGAACACATTTCACTAATCCCCGTCTGGCATCTGTGAACATGATATATGTCAACTTTTAATCTCAGTCGATTAAACTGAGGGGCATCCAATTATTTAAGAATATCCTCTGGAATAATGGTGAAAACAAAAAGCTATGCTAGGACTATTACACTTACTCCACAGCTTCTAATTTCTTCTTTCGTTCATCTTCCTTCTGCTTCACCTTCTCCAGTCTCTCACGCTCAGCCTGCTCCTTCTTCTCCTGCTTCTCTCTCTCTTTTTGCAGCCGCTCTTGTTCCTTCTTTTCCTGCAAGTATGTAGAATATATGGGATCTACCGATTGCACAGAGAGCAGGGTGGAGCTTAAAAAGCCATCACACTTGCTCATTGCGTCCTATTGAACATACTTTTTAGCAATGCAAGACTTTTGCAGATGAACAGTGAACGTGACAGAAACTACTGCCTCCTTTACCTTTTCCTCTTGTTTCTTGCGTTCCTTTTCTGCCTTGGCCTCGTCTCGTTGTTTCTGTTTCTCTAACTTTTCTCTTTCTTTCTCTTCCTTCTTCTTCTGTTTTTCCAATTCTTTTTCTTGTTTCTTTTTCAGGGACTGCAAAACAAATGGAACAATTCCAATAAGCAAAGGTAAAATAACGATGAAGATGGTTCAAAAAAGATCAGTATGTATCAACTCCCTTTTTACACTGGGAAAATTATCATAGCATCACCTAATTCAGAACCAATCAAATCAAGGAAATAACTTACTGCTGTTTTCTTGGTTGATGTTTGAGTCACAATGACTTGAGCACTCGATGACCCAGGAGACGTTATTGCACCTGGAGATCCAGAAGTTCCAGGAATCTGCTTTTCAGACGTCTTGCGTACTTTTGCAGGTGTCACCATTTCATCAGTTGCATGTTTCACAGAACTTGGTTTCTTAATAGCTACTGCGAAAAACTCATCTCTCTTCGGTGTGGACTCTTTCAAGGACTCATTTGGCACCACAGCAGTACCTTTTTCACTTGATGCAGAGTCTCCTTTCAGTTTTGTCTCGTCTGGCACAATTTCAACAACATCCATATCAACATCTGAGACATGTTCTGTACATGTATTTGACAAACCCGTTTCATTCTTTGTGGCATCTGCTGCTGCATCAACATCCTGAACTGTCACACCAGAAATATCACCTTCATCTTCAAGATATTCTGAGGCGAGGTCAATAACCTCCCCTGAGGTTGATACCTCGCGCTGCTGGGCAGCCTCAAGAAACTTTTCTATAATCCTCGGTTTTGACTTTCGGCCATCCTGCACAGGAAGATTTTCTGCCTCAGAACTTGAACTCACTTCATTTTCGTCACTTTTGACTGGAAAGTTCAGTTTATTAGAAGACTTAGAAGCAACACCAGAGGTTGTTTTCGTGATTTTGGATACCGAGATTTCACCACTGGACAATTTCCGCTTTTTCCCAGATGTGCCGCTTACAGGGGAAACAACTGTCACATCAAGTTGCTTGAATGGTAGACGCACTGGAAAAGTAACACCAGAAATCAGCATGGCAGAATATTAAATAATTGATCAACATCTAGGCCTACAAGGTCAGGACAAAAAGAAATATCGCCTACTCTTAGGCCTACATCATGTACATGGAACATGCATGCAAAGATTTGCCTCTGTAACTTAGGCCTTAGGCCTACTTTTAGACTTAGCCTAGGCCTAGTCACTGATGATGACAATAGTGATGAAGAAAGAAACGGGTACCCATGCGATGGTACGAAGAATAATGACCAAACTGCAAAAATGGTAAATTGACAAAGAAAAAGAAAATCACAAGATCAAAGATCGAAGAACAATCTCACCTTGTTTCAAACATTTGCTTGTTGCATTTGGACTGGCAAGATCATTCTTCTTTGGAGACATTTTAATAGGCTCTGCAAATCCAGAAGTTGAAACATTAGATTTCATATTAAGCTGATAGTGATAGGTCTACACCCCCCTACGACATCATGACATGACATGTGATTGTGATGTGTGTGCAGTGTACGTAGCCCACTGTGCATGTGTGTGTTAGTGTTGCTATCCCCCTGCTGCTGCTCTGCCCGCCGCGCCTGCCTGACATGCCTGAACAACAAAGCAAACGCGATTGCGAAACGTCAACTAAGTCAGTGTTCAGGAACCTGGAATCAAATCATATACCAACCACAGACTTCCATGATACCTCTGTTGATAACAGACAACTCTATAACACATTCACTTATTCAGAAATTTGGAGAAAACCTGGACTTTGCCAAGTTTATTCTGTAATCAGCTGGCTGGTTGCAGTCCGCGAATCCCTCAAAATTGGCGGGAATGAAAGTTGATACTGAGCGATTTGGAATTCTCATTGCGATTCGTCAATAATCATACATGCTTATAATATTGTTTTAGACAATAAATAATACTGTGTGCAAAGAAAACATCAAATGAAAATAACGTTGTTTCTTTACGCGAAAGAAAATACTTATACCTTTTCTAAAAATCCTGATATTTATTATCGGCAAATTATAATGACTTGAGTATTTGTTGCATGCACAGGTCACGTGATACTGAGTTCCGCTAACTACTATTTGACGGAAGTGAGCTGGATATCACAATAAATCTGTATTTTTTTCGTTTTCTGTTGGAAATAAACTGGAATAAACAGTAAAGATGTCATTTGCTGGTTTTAAAAAGCAGATTAACAAAGCCAATCAGGTAAAGTATACATGTGGGTCCAATCAGCAGACCACTGAAGTGAAATGTTGACAGGTCTGTTCGCTTCATCATCATGTTCATCACATCATCATGCACATGCATGCATGCATGCATGCAAGCAATGCATGGCCCATGCACCCATGCTGACACTGTGACAGGATGCGTATGCAATCATTAGGCTGATTTCATTTAGTGATTAGCCTGCCCTGGCCATGCTGGCCTGGTTGTTAGGCAGGCTTTAGGCTAACTTAGCTCCTTGACCTTCTTGGAGAGAGAGAGCCTCTCTCTGAGACTGAGAGAGAGGTCGCTGGAAAAGTTACAGATGAGATTAGCTAGGCCACCTCTTCGGCTTTGGGCCGAACGAAGGGCCTTCTTGGCTAAGGCCAATTGTTATTTATTTGACATTGAATTGGGAATAGGCCTAGGCCTAGACTGATTATCTTGTGTTTCTTAGCCGTTGCTATTTTTGCCTACCATGCTGACAACAACATGGGTGGTGTCCCCAGCACCTCCACCGGTAATTTTCTGCGGAACGAGTGTAGAATCCCCTGTCAGTGCCCAAAAAAAGGTCATCGATTGACGGAATAAGCCACATTGTACAATAGGATTTCCATTGTGTGCCATGGAGTAACGTCACTTCCGACGGGGGATTCTAAACTTTAGCCTTTTCTGCATTATTAGGAGAACAATGCCATTAAATTGATTAAATTAGATTGCCTTTTTTCAGACCTGATTTTAAACTTAGGAACCATCTTTATCCCATTCTTACATGAGCATGCAGACATCTAATTGATACAGCAGAATAATTGCTTAGGCCTACATGGCCTAATGTCACCACCCTGCTAGGATGTGTCAGTGGCCTGATGGCTTCATAATCATTGCCAATGCCTATCTCAGGCATGGCTGTTGACTATATATTCTCTCTTTTAGTTTGATATCACAACAGTTTTTNATCCTGTTCTTGGTTGTCATGTTCAAGTGTGGTCATCCGTTAGCATACATGCGGATGCCTCTGTGGCCACAGAATATATTGAACAGTCACCAGTATTGATCAATTTTAACACATTCAGTACAACAGAACTATGAACGAAGGACTTGTTCTGTTTGATTCTTCTTTCAAAACTGTCTAAAATCTAACGGATCTAGGATAGCCAGCCTAAGCCTGCGGTTGGCTGTATGCTGAACTCATTGAGTTAGGCTGAAGTCACATCATTGGGAAGATCCACTCGGAGATATTAGTAAGGGTTACCTTCTCAAAGTCTAGTCCTGCTTAGTGCATTTCCAGTACATTACTTCGAAATAGCCTGGATACACTCAAGTTGAAACAAACACTGAGAGGCAAAATAAGCCAATATTAGAATGTCAGTGCCTCTCAATGCATGTCAATTAAAACACAATTCATTTGTTACCAATCCTTTAAAGTTGTGAATAAAGTAAGCCATCGTCTTTTATCATTTGTGGCCTCCTCATCTCTTTTGCGACACACGCCCACGTCTTGTTAAATGAAGGCTTAGAAGTCAGAGGCTGTCATACATGTAGGGGAGTAATAATAAAGAAAGGAACTGCAGTAAATCTCAAGATATCGATCTCGGTTATGTGAGAAGCAAAAGGATGAGAAATGTGCTTGTATTGTATTCAGCAGTACATTGAGACCTTCTTTGACACTCCAGCCTCTTCTGGGATAGATGACATCTATTTATAAACAGTAACATGACTGTTTCATGTACATGCTTAATCTCGTACTGTGTCACAGTTCATTTGGAATTAGTAGTCAGGGGTAGCTATTGCGGAGCTTGTTCATGCTGTGGTATCATTCAAAGACAAAAGCTAGTTGTTTTTTTTCTGCTTAATACATATGCATCTCAGACGGCCTGATTGATGTATCTGTAATTTCATGCCCTCCTGAAATCATAATTCCAGAAATTTGACATCACGGCCAAGTTTGTTGAAGATGTGCAAGGAAAGACCCATGAGTATTTACAACCAAATCCAGGTACGTATTGAGATATATTATGGGCAAGCACATTATGATGGTTGCCTCCAGCCAGAATCACACATCAAGTGACAAATCGATTGACGATGTCCATCATTTCAAGTATGGTTATCGTGATGTACATGTATCACTGTGATGTGATGTCTGGCCGTTAACACACTCACTTTCCTCAGCATGGCTTACCAGATGTGTACCTATTACAAGTGCTTTTAAGTAAATGAAGCTATTCTTGATCCTTTGGGGTGAAAGTGTCTGTCATGCCATCCATGGATTATCTCCCTTTAAAATGAGCGAAATATTCAAATTTTATCACACACTGACTTGTTTTTTGTCATTTTGCAGGGCCATTTGGTATTATCATTGAAATAGTTTTTAGATGTTCTTTCAAAACATAATGTTTTAACATAGTTTATGGAATGAGAAATTGGACATCTCCAGTATAGAAGTTTAAAGATTACTATCTTTTTCAATCCTTCTCCATAACTGAATAACTAAATGCCGTGTATGGTACTTACTTCTGTACACATCATAATGTACATGTACAACATTTCTGAACTAGTGAGTTGCTTTGATGCTTGACATGAGATACCAAATATTCAGAGTGCCACCTATGGATGTGTTCCAGTTTCTCACATAAATGTAACAATATTAGGATAATAAACTTCTGTCAAATTGAAACCCGGTTTGTGTGTAGATATTGGACTGATGCTGATGGTGTGTTTACCTAAGAACCTCCTTTTGTCCTACTAAATAGCTTTCTACTGCTGAACTCATGTTCATGTTGATAACTGCACTCTAGCTGTACAACTGCTAATTATACAGGTATGGCAGGGCATAACTTCTAAGATACTAACCGTCACAAATAGGCTGGACATTGTCTCATTCTGTTTCCGATCTGGTGGCAATCAGATTGGAAAAATGATCATGTGATCACCAGATTTGCTGTTGACAAGTTTAGGCTGGGAAGTTCATTTAAAGCATGCACTTTGTGCAACCCATCGGGACTGCAGTATATCAGTGAAGTATACTGGCAAATATCTAGCAAGTTGTCAGACCTTATGATTACATCATATTACCCTGTGAAATGTTGATTACCGGTAGCTGTATGACCTCCCGTGACTGGCATGAGCACCATCTGCCACAAAAAGCATGTCCCCTAGTTGTCATTATAGGCCCTCTCTTCTTCTCTTTTCAGCAACTAGAACCAAGATGATGTTAGTGTCCAAGCTAAAGGGTCAAAGCAATAAAAACGCCTTATATCCACAACCTGAGGGGACGTTAGGGGAATGTATGACCAAACATGGGACAGAATTAGGCGAGGATTCTACTCTTGGTAGGTATATCCCAAGATTGGAGTCTGTGAAGTACACTTTCAGTAAAAGCCATCCTAACAGACTGATTCATTTTGATACTTACATGTACTTGCTGCCTGGTTATCCTTCTGTTCTTAAAATGTTAAATTTCATGATATTTTATGGCATGATACTGACACCCAGTCATACAGAATGGAACAAAGATCATGTGATCACCAGATTTGCTGTTGACAGTGGTTTGCACCCAAAACTATGATGTTTTCCTATTTTCAAATGCAGGGAGTGCCTTGGTGGAGGCAGGAGATACGTATAAACAGATAGCGGAATATAAATACAGTTTAGAAGATAGTGTCAAACAAAATTTCTTGGAACCATTACATCAATTACAGTCGAAAGATTTCAGAGAAGTACAGGTAAGATCAACTTCATGAAGTGTGGATAAAATTGAATCGGAAAGAGGCATCGCTTGAAAGAAACTGTCAGAACATTGAAAAGTTGGTGCTGGACACTTCTTTCCTTTCACCTTTGTTCCAAAGTTATCAATATCAATATCAGTATCAATGAATCGCGTCCTGGTCCAAATGGACCTTTTGGACCACTTTGTCACACAACTTTCTTTGAGGATCATGGTCAGTCACATTCCTGATGCTTCATGTCTCAATTATATTTCTACTTTCAGCATCATAGGAAAAAACTGAACAGTCGGAAGTTAGACTTTGACTATAAAAAGAGGAAAGGTACGTCACTATAAAATACTGATAGTTCATCTTTAAGTTCTTGTTCACAGACATTCCGTGGATTGTCATGGTCTTTCTATGTCATTGATGTCTGTGACAAAAAGTTTGTTTGCAATCCTCCAGTTTGGTGAAGTAGATTATAATGGATGAGATACCGTATTGATATACATTTTTTTTTCATTTGTATGGGAAGTACCATTGTTGTATCTTGAGCTGAAATCGATCATATTTCATTGATTTTCACCACCCTTTCAAGTTCAGTCAGAGTGCATTTTTCTAATGATTCTTATCTAGAATTCGTTCAGTTTGTAGGTAATCGATGTCTAACTAGCTTGAGGGTGGATTCACACATTGATATAATGTCATGTGACAGATATCAAGATTATACATTCAATATAGATGGCATATTGCTGTCCATTTGAAACTACCTGTGTAACATGCAATGCTTATCCCTTAAATGAAAGTATAAAAATAGTTTTGTGATTTTCGTTGTAGATTTAAAAGTAGTGATTGAATCTGAAGTAATAACGCCAAGAGTTGTCTTCTTTCAGCTCAAGTCGAGTGACGATAACTCCTTGAATGTTCCTTCCTCTCTGTTATGTCTGTGGCAGTGATAGTCTGTGTGAAAATCTCTGCCTCTCCGTATACACTGGCTAACTTTCATCTAACTTCCCAATTCAATTGCTTTGTTCGCACCCCAGAACGGAACATGGACTGAGGTCTTCCCTTTCTGGTCAACCACCATATCAAGAGAGCACTCCTGGTCTACAGCGCCTGTCCAAAGTGCATGCCTTAGGTTGATTCATCTCCCACAATGCTAGTTCTTTAGCAACACAATGGAGTGATTTCCTTGATCTCGGTGGCGAGTGGATGCTTCCTGTGCTTGACCAGTGTTCATTGCTGATAGAGAGAGAGTAGGAGATGTTAACCCTTCAGAGTCCAGGCAGGATGAAATCAGTTTCAGCAAGGGCCCATAAACACAACTAGGTCCTTCATTTCAGCCTGTAAAACCCTGATTATGAAAGTCACTTTCTTTTACTGTTTGAATATGTTAAAGAGGCCCTTCACTCTGTTGAAGATGCCCTTCACTCCAGCACAAGAGCAAGTGGTTACACGGACAAACTACTTCAGCAAATGCACTTGACCTGTTTCAATCTGAAGGACCATTTTACTGTATATGGCAGCAAGCATTGAGGTGACATTTCACACTGGAACTTATCCTAGTTTCTGAGAAGAACCTTAATCATTCCGGTGATTTGTCAGCTGCTGACAGTAGGATCGCATAACCCATGTCATTCCTGTACTTTAAAAACAACCCCTGTACTTTAATTTCCTCGGTTGCCTGAGGAGGCTAGGGTAGATTGGCAATGTATTTTGATGGCAAACTTCAGCTGTCTTACTCTGTACAGGCAGCTGCTCTACACGGAGCAAATCGCAGTTCCCACAATGTCCGTTTCTTTTGGTCTCCAGTGCATTTCTTTTGTACTCCCCTAAATCATGATACTTGACCCAATCCATCAACTTGGCTGTACAGATTGCTGGTCAATCTTGTAACACAGCATCACCATCACTCAACACCGTGATTCAAAAGACTTCAAATCCCTTGTGCTGACCTGCAGCCCTCGGATTCAGTTACCAAGCAACAAACATATTATCCACTACTAATCGCGAATATTGATCAGTAATGATTCAATATCGAATCAGATGATGACTCGGAGGGATACGTGCTCAAATGTACCTTTTTGCAGGCGCAAAAATCTAATTTCGTCGCCATTGATCTTATTGTGTTTGAGTTACGGATAGTGGTTTGGGTTTGGACAAGATGGCTTGATCAATAGCTGCAGCTTGAAGTTGTTGACCGATTCCCTCCCTAATGTGCATTGGCTGCTTGGACAATTTTTCTTTGCGATCAATTCCAAGGTCTTCAGTCTTGATAGGAAATTCCGGTTTGTTTTCGGCATGCAGTGGTCTGATGTGATGGAAGGAGGCCTGACTCTATTATCAGGGTGTCTACAAGTCTTAAAAAGTCTTAAATTTGGAACTTCCATTTTTAAGGCCTTAAAAAGTCTTAAATTTGGCAATGTTTGTAAGAAGGTCTTAAAAAGGTCTTAATTTTGGCTCTGAAATACTGGGAAATCACATCTCAAGACTTCGAAAATCCAAATTTTCCTGGGGGCGGACCCCCAGACCCCCCTCCGCTTAGACATCTGCCTTTGCCAGCCACATTGATCCCTATCACATTTTTTCCTGGTAGAAACCCAGTCGGGTATCTATAAACAGGGGGAGGCGTAAAAGAAAATGTGTCGATATTTGTCTTAAAAAGTCTTAAAAAGGTCTTAAATTTGGTGCTCCACACGCTGTAGACACCCTGATTATGTTACCAACAGATCACATTGTTTCCAATGGCATGGTGTTTGAGATTGAATTGAAAGGAAGATGACAATTGCACAGATGTTGTAATAGTGGCAACGATTAAAAGAATTCGTTGAGTACCAAATGACTTTTGTCATATCCTGGACCTGCTGCTCATGAATGAAAGGCAAGTGTTAATAGTACAGGAAATGTCACAGTTCAAGGTTCATGGCAAGGAAATGAGATGATATCAGATTTCCTTTCGGGATAGGTTTTCAGTACGTGACAAATCATGACGTGGACGTGTACACACACGTACAGTTGATCCGCTGAAAGAGGAGACTGAAAACTGCACCCTCCATTGAGAGGGATCTTCTCCCTCGTGTGGTGGCTTGGCATCCCCTCATGTTGGCGATGGCGATGTCTACTGAGCGTGGTTTTCCGGTTAGCTGTAGGTTCTTCCTGGTATAGAAGGCAATTTTGTGGTGAAGGCATTTGCTGTATTACCGGTATGGCTCTTCTTGTTGAAAACTTCATCCCAGTACTGTCAATTGCCGTGGGAGGTTAATCCTACAATCTAGACACCAATGAAGCCAAAGTAACCAATCCCAAAACCACTCCCTGCTCTCTGAGCATGAGTGGCTATGTACGCCTGTGGTACTGTAGCAACGATGTTAGCCAAATCATGTTTGTAATCCTCATAAATATGGAGATAGAGATGTTGGATTATTCCTTGTGTTTGTGACAAGAGATCAGTTGTGAGGGTCATTGGTGTCTCAGTTGATTTATTCAAGTCTGTTCATGTATCGTTGACACTGTTTGGTGTCACTGTTTCGTGGTGAACCAAATCAATCATTGGTTTCTTTCTGACGGAAATGTACGGAGAGGCTGCTGGTCAGGGAGCCATCCTGAGCCCCTCTCTCCATGATCACCACGAGGAAGGAGCAGCTTACAAGGGCTATTCTGTCTGAGGCACATGGACGTCTTGAAGTTGATACAAGTTGACTGCAAGTCTGTTTCACACACAATTCCATTCCAGACGACCATTCTGTTCCCTACAAGCTGTCAGATGACTTAAAAACGCATCGATCAGCATTTATCAGCTGTAAAACAGCTTGCCTCATCCAACCACCAAGCACTTCAACCATTGTGGCTTTCAAAATGGCTCATAAATCCATTTTGGATAGAATATGCTGTCATGCATTTTGATTTAAAATGTAATTTAAGAGGAAAATTTCCATGTGAATAATTCTGAATGTTCCCGGTTAAATTTTGAGTAGAAAGAATTTGATGGAGAGTTGGAACGTTTTCAGGGGAATTGCAAATTATCCAACGAAAGTGCCGTGACGAGATTTTTGCTCCCACCATAGGGAAGCACCTCAAGGAAGTTATTGGTATTCACAGCATTTTCATCCAAAGATATCTTAATGCAAAAGTTCACGCACTATTGGACTGGATGTGTGCATTGGTTTTTCCTATACCTCAAGGATACCAAGTCCAACTTTCACCAGTTTCTATCTACAGCCGTCTCAGAGAACCGTCATGAATTCTTCACCAAAACAGTCGCGACGAGTGACCTATGGTAGTACAGTATGCAGTGCCTGCGCATTGCTAACACAGCCTGCCTGCCACCCACACAATCCTACTCAAATTTGCATCAAATATCAATAATAGATGTCAAGATATTGTGATCAGAATATCAATAGGTTATAACATGGAGATCAATGTGATTATTCCTTATTACAGACTTGCTAAGGTTATTTCTGGGTTTTGTTTTATTCGATTGTAGTACTACTAATAAGGGGAGTTGTCCATTGATCCAAGGTATGACATGTGTGACTATAGTGTCATAGAGTCATTGTTCTTTCACAACAGAAAGGTCTTCAGAGAGCTTTGCCATTGACGTGTACATCATGACATAACTCTGGTGTCCATAATCTCTCTGAGTTGTAAAGGTTACTTCACCTACACTACAGCGAACAGTTCCTACGAGAAAATGGATCGGGCTCCATCAACAGCTCGATTAAGAGGAGGTTTCGGTCTGTGAATTTTTCAATTGTCTATCATCAAGACCTGTTTAGTTTCCAGTTCTTGACACATACGTAGGTTTCACACAGGGGTAGCCTATTATATTTTATTCGTATCTTGTAGGACAACCCTTCATATAGTACCTCATTTAATCAGGGGTTCTTTGTACTTCCTCCCACTAGCACTGCATGCAAAGAGAGGGGAAAAGAGTTGGTCTTTTCAGAGCCCTGTGCTGAGAGGATTGTACTATTCACTATCAGACATTGGCATTGCTGAAAACTCGCCTGGAAGGTGCTGTGGATTGTTCTAGCCTTGTGGCTTCTGGTCACTCTTGCAACATTTCGATAGATGTTCAACCTCAGTTGACTCGCCCAACCGCCATGAAGTTTGTAACTCACAAAGAAACAGTTCATTTCTCAAAACATTCAGTTCTAGGTTTGGTGACAGTACTTTGGGACACCCTGTAGCATATTGATTAATACAATTACAAAGACAGAATATCAGATACCACTATCACTTTTAACAATAGAAGGCTGTAACAACTGGTTATACCTTCAATCAAGGCAGCGTTTGGAGACTCTCTGAGTGATGACTTCTTTGATGTTTTCATGATCTTTATTTAATCCTGTTCGCTGACATTAAAACCTTTGCTTGAGCTGCTTGTGTGACAATATTCAACGGTATTTTAGGTGTTGAAGAGCTGAATAGCTGATAGGTCACTCTTAGAAGCTGGTGTACTGGGTGTATTTTGGGGGTACAAGGTGAATTGTCGTGTAGGTCAACTAACGTCAGCTCAGTTGGTGTTAGGGGGATTATTTCTGACGAAAAGATGGCTATGAACACAGAAAAGACGACAGGAAGAATCCTGCAGTTTGCACTTGTACTCCTCACCATTCCCACTGAGATCGATGCTGTAAATGATGAATTAAAAATGACACTTAATATAATCTTGTTTGAAAATCACGCAAGCTGTCACCTCTTCTACCTGAACACGGCATTGATTGACCGGTTTTCTGCATGTGAAGTGTGTGCAAATTGTCAGTTACAGAAATGTTATTTCATTTGCTGTTGGCTGTCGGGGTGGAGTCCCCGTAGGGCTGCGATGGTCATGAATAGAGATGCGGATAGAACCTCCGCGGTGACAGGCGCTGATGTCCCACTGGGCCACTCCGACTGCCCTAAGGCCCATGGACGAGGAAAGCCCTTGCTGCCAGTAATCGTGGATGCGCATCACTTACGTGCGAGCCAGAAATTCTCAACGGATCACAGTGATGCCAGCAGCACTCTTCTCAATTAACCTATCAAACCAAAGCTCATCGAGCCCCGCAGCATCATTACCAGTGCATAGCGTTCACCTGCTTCACTTACCAAGAGGATGTCCTTTGCACGACTGGTGATTGCTACTTCGGCCATGAAATACTCCATCTTCATTCCTTGTAGTATCGAACATATCAATCATCTGCACTTCCGTCTTACAGGTGGTATCTCTTTTCGATGCCTTTAGCTCCCCTCATCAGGTGAAGGGTGCGTGGCAATTTGGAGACTAGACCGGAAATCGAACCCATGGCCGATGAGTCCCGAGTCCCAATGCTTTACCACTGCACTATCTCATAGTGGTCGACGCATGCATGGACAGTTCTGGATTGACTGGGGTGATTTTAAAGTTGGTGTTAACACGGTGTTTACAATTCTTAACACCAACTTTGAAATAACCCATTGTCCCTGACAGGGAGATCTCCACCTGTCAGAGATGTCTGCTAACAGAGGTTTTACTGTATCGGTATTCTTCTATAGGCATTGTTCCCCACACCCCATTCCATCTCATCATGTACATACATTACAGTGAAACAACTGACAATGGATGTAATTAGCTTCCGTTTACATCAGCTTCCCCATCAATTCTGCCCGCTGCCATCCCGCTGAACTAATTACAAGTCAAACAAGGCTCGTTACTGCTAATTATGATTCATCAGGCGTATTTTGCTATGCCGCATTGGTTGCGTTAATTATCAAGTGTAAAAATTAACTGTCGTCAACGGAAGTGTTAATGCTGATATTTCAAGCCCTCGTTAAATGATGGCCCATCTGCTAATTAACTGTGGGATTAATTGCGTGTTTATTGTTTTGTGGGCTTGCATCGTATCTGTTGTCGATTGCAAAAGGTGAATCAAAGTCCCTTTCCCCAATAGGTGTGGTTAATCCAATGCTCTGAACAGAAATGGGGCCTACTTGCTGCAGACAGATGCAGGTCAGCGTCCCCTCGAAGTTGAAATACAAAACTGAACTGCCGTTGGTGACATCCCTCGTCATGTGACTTCCTGGACTGCCAATCATACCCGACTCCAGTGGCAATAATCCATTAACACAACTATGACATGTATGGTTGATTAGTTTCCGGTTGTGTCACTCTGATGGCTGGGTATTGATGTTGCATTCCGCTGCTTGTTCGCCGAGTGCTCCTACCTGCTTTAGTTATACTGTCAACTACGTGCATGTGCTGCCTTTTCAGGGGCTTCATAATGCCGCCAGCTGCACATGATGTACTTATAAAGGAGAATAACTGATGTAATTGGCTTGAAGCAAACCACTTCATCGAATTTCAGGGCCCTATTTATAAAGCTGTTTTCGTTGCTGTAGGCTACAAGATTTGTCAGCAAATTTGTCAATCCGCACTCTGATCTGAAAAACTCAGTTACTTGAGACAGTGAGGAAATATACAAATAATTACATGTATTGAGCATCAATCGCACTGTGCAATTTCAGTGTCATAATGCAGGAGGAAACCAGAGTACCCAGAGAAAACTTGCGTAATCAAGGAGCACCTCTCTTTCCCATGAACTTGGATGGAACAATGAGGTTGACTGGTGCCAAGGTTTCCAAGTGTGGTGTTTCCTCTGTGGTACCGTCAGACTGGTTGTCACCAACTTTGATAAACAATCTTGACAGTGAGGCTCTGCCGTCCCTCCAGGTCATAGCTTAATCCAATCGTGTTGTCCTTGATTGCCGTGTGCCGCAGAGACGTGATTTCCTGATTTAAAAAATATCATCAAATAACACAAGTAACGTGATGTTGGTTTGTGTCCTCGCAATGTATGAACAGTGTGAAAAACTATTGGTTGGAATGAGTGGAGATGACATGTTGGACAAATACAAATGACTACAAATCTGCAGATCTGACTCAACATCATTTGGGAATGACGTTTTTTACCAAGATGTCTATCCATAGGTGAAAATGATTGAAGACGTTGACGAAGTCCGCCACTTTGCTATGTAGAGTCGGACTCGAGGCAAGGATTGGACCTGTATCACGTACCAGATTATTGCTTACCAAGATTGTAAGATGATTTTGTGCCACAGAGTGAGAAATCTGTTTGATCATACTGGTGTTCCCAGTATTTACTCTTGTGTATAAGCATTCATTCCACCTGGTATTATTTCATCTCTGATTCAGGAGGAATCATATGAACGTTAAGTTCAAATTACCCAGGTGTGCGATGTCATCTCAACAGAACTGGTCTGACATTGCTAAACTATAGCATCTGTAATGCTTAAAAAAGATGATTCTCTTAACACTGGTGTATGAAATAAGGTTTTGTTTCCTCAAATGTTTCAATTCCAGCAACTCTACAGCAGAGAATCTTGTCTTTAGGGTTAGTGAACTTCAGCATCAACACTGCTTTGAGCGAGCCTAGAATTACAGTCTGACTTTCTCATCCTCTAGGGCTTGGACACATATCCTATTGTTCTCCTATATCTCATCGTCTTCTTGACATTTTCCACTAAACAAAAAAAATTGCGATGGTGAAAAAGTCTTGCTATCGGCCAGGAATAGTATCGTTAGCGCAGGATCGCTGCAATTTTTCACCGACTGGTGCTTCGTTTGTCATAAAACATGCACTTATGACACTTGCCTAATGTTGTAGTCATGAACCACAGATGGTCTCGCCTAATGTCATTGTCATGAACCGCAGATGATCTTCCCCGACATGTCAGTTACTTCTACACCAGGCCTCGGCAGCGTCAGTGTACCGGTTCACTTGTGAATGTCTGAGCCAGTGAAGAACTCAGTCAACTGAGTCAGGTACCAAGTCCACGTCCCACTTGTGTTGGGATTTCTTCAGCATGTCCTTGGAGGAATAAAAGGGAAACTTTACTGCCATTGGAGGCCACCAGCAATTAGTGGTCCTAGAATCTCATGGAATTTGAACTCACAGAGAAGAATTGCATGCCACGACGTATTCCATAATGACGTGGACGCCATGGCTTCCGTCGGTGACGTCAAATTTTATGATGTTCTAGGACCGCTAACAGGCGACCTCTAACAGCAGTAAAGTCTCCCATTGCCGCTGTCTAAAAAAATTATGGACATTGTCATCAGGAAAGACTTCTTATCACTCTGATGCAGTCAAACAACATGCATATTCTATCCTTTTGCCTCTGCCTCCATCATCTACACCTTCATCATCAATATCGAGGACCAGTTTCACTGCTAATATTAGCACATGAGCTAGCATAGCCATGAATCCAGGGTTCTCTGACAGCAGCATTGTGATGTCGCTCCTAATCTTGTAATGTCTTGTGATGTCTGATGTCAAAGGAGCCCAATGATAAGTGCTGTTTGTTGCTTCTCTAGCAGTGTTTGCAGATTCTTGGAGGATCGTACCGGGAGTGCGGCGGTCGGTTAGATCAGGCTGCATGTCAGAATCTCATGCAAGTTGGTGTTTACACAGGAAGACATACACACATCTGTGTATACATACGTGATCTTTTGGTGTGAATATCAAATTAGAGGCCGCAACCTCCAATTGCCCATCATGGATTAGGGGTTACTTCCCCAGTATAATTCGGTGATCTACATACCAGTGCGTAATTAACTTAACCACCCCATGGTTATACACACATGACCTGATGACCTCAGTGTTTTGACTGTCTTGTCCTGGTTGATGAGCAGAGAGTAATAGTAGTTAATTTACCTCTTTATATTCAGGACTGGACTGATGCCAGTTCCAGTCCTCTTAATATATCCATTGGAAGCAGCAGTTGAAATTCGTTACAATGAAGGCATCAAAAAATCAAGACAGATGATACGCATCAACTGGCATGATACTTGTACTG
Source organism: Notospermus geniculatus (assembly GCA_002633025.1). NCBI lineage: Eukaryota > Metazoa > Nemertea > Pilidiophora > Heteronemertea > Lineidae > Notospermus > Notospermus geniculatus. Next base: position 160,274 of record NMRB01001108.1, on the reverse strand, counting down.
CCGAGTGTGACTCCTTCATTGAACCTTCACCACCAATACCTTATGCAGGGTGTTCATTCCGCAAATGCCAGCCAAGATTTAGGACCAACGACGTACTAATGAAACAGAATGTCACATCTTACTCAACGGAGCTGTGGCCGTGACGTTCATTACGCCTCCACTGCTTCAATACCGGCAGGGACAATTTCGCTAAATAACACATCCATTTAGTCAGGTAGTCGGGCGATTGGAGAAGCCTCTTGAATGACATCAAGCGGCGTGGTCGCAAAAAAGGTTAGAACTGTTGTTGCTCTTGACTTCCCTATTTCCTGACTGATGCCGGTATTGGAAGGAGAGTGGATGGGATGGGGTGATTTGTCATCCAGTGGCTAGGACTTACCAATTGCCATTGTCCATTTGCTGGTACACTACAGGCCATTTTTGCTAAGACCAACATACATGTAGATAAGAGAGCATATCTATTTTTGCTAATACTGAAGTGTCGTTGGCAAAAAATTGATCTGTTTTTTATCTTCCAGTTAAAATACAGCAACAGTACACTACAGGGAACTGACCCTTAAGACTTTGTGAATATGGACCCTATCCTGCCTTTCACCTGACACTCTGCTTCTCTGAGTATCGCCAGATGACGGCAGAAGTCATGAAGGAGCAAGATAGTGATGATTTTAGCATTGCAACACCATTTTGGCTTTGCAGTTCCATTATACCACTTCAAAACAGGTGTTTTATCAGCTAATTTCAGCTGCCGTGTCTAAGATCAATGAGCCTCTTTGATGATCTTAAAGAGTCAGAAGATTCATCTTGATTCTTTGTTGTTGTCAAGCCAGCGCAGTGTTGAATATTTTCCTGTACTACAAATCATAATGCTTCTGTAGAATGGATCTTAGTTCTTTCATCTGTGGTATTATTATCGATCCAAATGCTGAACTTTTTATACCATTGGTATTTCTGTTTATTTGACACGAAAATGCCGATATGTCAGCCTGAGTGAAGGCCGATATAGAACATTAGAATGTACATGTACATGTACAAGATGTACATGAGCACCTGATACATTATCCTTGGTGGGCAAATCCTAATTCGTGTGCCATGTCACCTTCTTTCAGAAAATATCAGTTTTCTGTTTTGTATAGAGATATAGGCATATTGCCTTTTGTTTTGAAACCAACTGTGTTTGACACCATGGCTTCCTGGCATGCCTCTGCACCTTATGAGTTTTACTGGTGTGTGTATCAACATGGTCTCAACAGGTCAATAAACCACTTCACAAGGAATATTAGTATCTGTTTTCAGTCATAACATGCCACTGGCTACAAATCACGATCAGTGAACGCTGCCACAGCAGCTGAGCCGCCCGTATCTTCATCCCAAATTGACCCCTAACCATCAAAGCAGCTTCTATTACAGAGGAAATCCTTGGTTCAGATATTGTCAGCGTGATTGTGTATTGATTATAGTTCTGTCTTCATTTCAGATTTCCTATGGTTGGCCCATCCCATCCCATCGCTGATGGCCGTCTGCCTATCATTTTGTCAAAGCTTTGAGTTGCATTGATTTTAGCTGTTAAATCATATTTGTTTGAACATGCCGGTTGATTCGGCCCGAATTGTGCTTCAGATACTCCAGCTCTGTCAAGATCTGCCACAGACATCAGCTGCGAGTTGTTTATATGTTCCACAAGCAAATTTATTGATCATTTTCAACGTCTCTCATTTCAGCAAAGAAAGGAAATGGTAGGGTTCCGTGTGCAACTTGTACATACATAACACGATTGTGCGTACCTGCTTCCTCAAAGGTGCACTTGATCATAGAAGTGGACTTACCCAGAAGAAATCTGTCATGATTTTGACCCGCTAGATCATAATTCCACATCCGATGACGGGGAGAGGATGGTCACGAACCAGATATTATCAATTATTGAAACGAGAATGAAAGATGCTGCAGTGGAAACATGAATTTTTTAAGTGCTCAGTGGAGGAAGGTTGATAATATGAAACGGAAGGCTTCATCTGCTGAGAATGGGCATTACGGCTGGCTGTTTTGCAATCATTCGAGGCAAGTCACCAAGAAAGCTCCGAGTTTTTTGAAAGAATGTAAAAACTGTGGAACGAATCGGATGTGGAATTTGAAGGGATTAAACTCACCGCATTGCACTATTTTACAATATGTTTCAGCTTTTCTTACAATTTTAGGTTTTACTCCCTCTAATGACCTGTAGTTTGTTCACTGATGGTTGTTTGACTGTTTTAACTGTTAATTTAACCTCTACTAATTTAGTCTCAATGCAGTAGTTTAACATACTTGGCATATTGATAAACTTACTGAAGTTTAATCTCACCTCATTAGTCATTTTGAAAAGAGAAATGAAGCCCTTTGCTTTGCTTGATAACAAATAGATTGATTACATCCAGCGAAAATGTGAAATTGATGAAGAACCAAATTTTGCACCTACCAGTCACCCCATTATAGCAGTTCTCCCACGAACAGCATGCAACGTCCTTGTTAGCATTCATCCCAATTTAATTAGTCTAATGGTATACACTAGCCTTAAAACTAATACCATTTCAAATGAATTGTTGTGGGATTACCAAAGCTTTCTTTTACAATTGCCCAAGTTTCAGTCCTTCAAATTCTAGTAATTACCAGGAATGGTTTTTGCAATACAGTGCAGTCTGTGTTGATGCTCAGTTCCTATATTAGGGACCAGATACTTATTTGATCCTCAGTTCACAAGTCTTATACCTGATGGTCTCTCGACAGTTAGTTTTTCTAGTGCTCCCTGTTTCCATCAGATGTGAGCAGCACTCTGATCAAAGGCTTTGGAAAAAATCACCAATCACCAGAATGGAGATAGATCTTCGCATCGCTGATGGGTTGAAACTCTTGTGTTTTGAAAATGGAGCATGGAATTTGAGGTGGAAATGTGACAGTGTCAGCTACACAGGTAGATCTGGTGAGAGATGAACTGTATGGAACAAAAGGGTTAATAGGAATTTGTTATTAGATTTTCCATTTCGTTTGATTGACCGAATCGAATTAATCATAGAGAACTCATCAGGGAATCGCTTCCTGATCATGAACTAGAACACAAAACCCAGGAAGGAGCCCATTCGCAGTCATTTTGCTCATACCCCACTGGCAGAACATGGCATGAACTTCCCTGTGATCAAATATTCATGTCCATTTGGCTTACAGCCATTGTTCCATTGTACAGTACATGTTGGAGTGAGTGTTCATGAAATCTTGATGCATCTGCTGTGGATTTCCTCAACTTGAGTCGGCTGCACACCTTTCCAGTTAATCTGCTGTGGACACTGAATTTATACTCTAAAGTCTCATGAGTGAAATTATGTTATTACACTAGGTGGCAGCACTGTCAAAGTAATGGAATTTATCAGTCTGATACTTTGGGTACAATTTGGGTACAAGAGACTCTGGGTATTTGCCTCCTTCAGTAACAACCTCCTGAATGCTGGTAAGGAAACATGTTTTAAGATCGGAACTATCTTCCTTCCGGCCAACAAATTGGAGAATGTGTGAAGTGTACAAAAAACTTCAGTAAAGCCTGCCATCTTCCACATCATCATCACCCAAAAAAATTAAACCTCCTCATTAGTTGCATGACAGCATCAACCACGGCATTGAAATCCTGCTGCAGTCTCTGTTTACCATTGAGCCAGTGTTCATTCATATCGCCTGCTACGACCATTCTCAATGCGTTGTTGGTTTCAGATATTCAAATGAATTTGATCAAATTGATGGCACGCTTTTCTCGCTCGTTTCAATAATCAATGAGATTGGTTTGCCTGAAACGTTTCCTGGTTAACCTCTTATGAATGATCGGATGTGGCAGTCCAGCCAGTTTCATTTCCACGCAGGAGTGTGCTTGGTTGGCATTGGTTGCCTGGCAGAGAGTCTTATCTACAGAAAGTCTGTGGTTCATAGCTGTCGCCAAAGTTGTGTTGATGTGATAATTTCTGGTCTACTCTAATGGCTACTCTTTTATTAATCAAAAACCTTTCCATCAGTTGAGTTTGCCTTGTGCTTAATGCAGTTCTGTGTCACCTCATTCCTGAAAAATGTACCAATGACTCTCATAGTCATATCAAAACATTTGTCTTTGCTGTGGTGACATTGGCAGGTACCCATTCCGTGTGTTGAACCCCAAAGCAGAAATCATGCTTCGGTGTTTTCCTCAAAGCATGATAATAGTTCTCCTGTCACAGCAATGGATTTCTGTCTAACCGCCCATCCTATCACCCAAACCCATGCTTCACTGATAAAACTGTCGGACTACCAGCCGACCAAATGAAACAGCAGTACGCCCACTTAGTATGTATCATGTCATTCCATCAATAGTCTAAGCTACGAATCGATAAGTCAGTATCCAGTATAATTCTTGGCTTTCCCATCCCTGAATGTCCTATGTTGGTGGTGTCATTGATCACTGAATATGGCAACTTGCGATTTCTGAGTTCACTCAGCCTGGCAAATGTACAACAGGATTTGTTCATGTGCATGTACATGTACATGTAAATTTGTGTTTGAGCATGTACATTACACGTAGGTACATGTGAACACATGCAATCTACCATGCATTATCTTCATTCCAGTGTTGTTGGCACCAATATAATAGAACAACAACTGGAATCGATTTGCCATCTTTTCAAGGAGTGTACTCGGTGGCATAGCCCATGGTTAGCCTCAGGGAGACTCATTCCGCAATGAGATCTATCCAAACTTCATGACGTTTAATTCCTTCAGGTTTTCCTTGTGAAGTTTCTAGGAAGTCAAGAAAGTCGAATCATCAGTTCCACGTCTCCTACCACGACAAGACAGTCGTGTCTCAATGAGTTGCATCACATCAATTTCATTTACCATGTTCATTTCTGATTCTCTAATAACACTAACATTTCTCTTTCATCTCATTAACAGGAGGTAAGATGGAAATCCTCGACTCCTCATCACCTAACACATTTGTCTAAGTATAATTTCCTTGTCTTCATCCCCTCACAACATGGGCTACCCAGATCTGTACATGGTCATTCCACTCGTTCATTCTGATCTGTTGTTGGGACCTCTCAATGAGGGTCCTTGTAGTCAATAGGTGGCAGCACTGCACTAGTGCTCCAGAACAATACAGTTCCTTTCAATAAGAAATTGGCTTGTGACCAAACAAAAGCCTGAGTAATTTCAATAGATTTCTATGCCACTGATTCCAAATCCATGGCAGCCAATGGTTCCCCATTAATTTGCGACGATGTCCTTAATAGAGAGCTTTTGCTGTATTTCTTTACACTTATGTTCTTTGTCTTGTTACTTCTTTCTTAGAATTGTTTTCTTGGAATGAACTTTTCTGCTGTATTATTTGTGTTACCTCTTAATTAAGACGATCATATTGTTATGGATATGGTGTGTTGTTGTAGAACATGAAACATGTGCTAGTATGCCTTGTGCCTGTCATGACAAGGCAATATGCCTTTCAAGAAGTGGCACATGTCAAAACAATGGGATTTTGGCAGAAAATCATTCCACAAGCTGTATGTAAACCTAGAAAATTAAAACATCTCAAATCTGAATATGGGTAGCCCATCCGTCTGTCCGTCACCTGCATGGTTGTTGAGTATCCTTCTCCACGTGTTGTGTATACTTTTTCTGCCTCTCCTTCATCAGATGGTGTTCAGTGACACGATGTACAATTTGATTGGCCAGGTTCGGGGGGTATCGTGTATAGTCAATTACATGTACATGTACTTCTTGTGAGGGAATATCAAGTGCATGAAGTGGCTGATTCTACGGACGTATGTTGTTGAGTGTGGTGTCCTCCCTTCACATGAGAGTTTTCTCCTGCAAGTTGGTTTTCAATGGGCCACTCAACCGTAGAAAATTATATGGGCAGTCATATCAAGCCGTGGTTACACTACATAAAATCCCGGGTTTTTTGTGGTCACGCCTATGAATTGCCGGGCTTCAAGAAACCCGTGTCTGAAAAACACGGGTTTCTGGAACACGGCATATATGTCATTGGTATTGGGGCAAGTCCAGTGAAACCAACATTGCTGAGAGCCAACTCGCATGGAAAACTTGACCACTCAAGAGTGCGAACGTGATATGCTAAAAACAATCGTGCGTCTGATACAAGAACTTGGTCAACGACTTTTGGAGGAGCACCTGTAGACCTTGAGAAACTCAATAATGTTGGCAAATGCTGGAGTGCAATTTCTCACAAAAATTTGGTAATAAGCGATACTTAGGAAGCCGAAGAAACATCACTGTGACATCAAATATGCAGAAAAAGTGATGTCATGACGTCATTGGTTCGCATCCCATCTAGTATTCCATGATGATGGGTTTCACATGACATGACATTGATGGATTTATTCTGTTTTTTCTCAGCCACTGGTGGTGAGTCTATACTATATGCATTATTGGCATGCATGTCCCTGACCAAAATATATAGCTTTGTGATACGGACGTCCTGTGTTAAAGCTTGTACAGTCCAGTACTGAGTTTTGTTTGCCCGTTGTGAATCCGCAGTAGATAGGTTTCAGGGTTGGTGCGAGTTTTAGATTCGCTTTCAAAGTTTCCTGAAGGAGTTTAGGAAAAATGTCCCTAATTCTGTCAGATATCTTGAGCTATGCCTGCTTGGTATGTGTTAAATATCAGATTGATATTTGGCAGATATCTCTCAGCAGTATACGAGGATTAGTAGAAGATATCTCTCAAATGTTCGGGGCTATTAGGTTAGGATTGTAGCTTTGAAATTGTTGAGCCTCTATTAACTAATATTTTAAAAGGGACTTGTGTTGTGGTTTTTGTATTTGTGTTTTGGCAAGTTAGGCTGTAGGGTGAACAGGCCTATTCCCTTTTTTTGGTGGAAAACCTGGGAATTTGTAAATCTGATATTGACTTATTGGTCAGTTTCTGCTCGTTTTACCCCCTTTTGGGGTTTGCACGCCATTCATCTGTGTTTGTTCACATTGTGTATCAGCTTATTTTGTGTTCTATCTTGCAAACTATCAGAAGACATTCAGACAAAAATACAAAGTGCAGGATAAAGCATTTGCTGTTAAACTCGTGAGTGGTCAGTTAACTAGCAGGAATTACCATAGTTCATAACTGTGGTTAACACATTTGGACATTACCATAGTAACTATGATATGAAGGTGACCCTGTATTCTTTACATAGCCGACTCCGTCTCAATATGAGCATGTCCCTGAACCAAGATTGAACGCTATCGAGAACATGCATCTTGCGAGCATGTATGTGAATAGGACGACTTGGAATCTGATTTACTTTATTGATCTTCTTTGTTGATAGATGGAGCCGATACATCATCCCTGATACATTGCAATGCTGATGCTGCTGAGGGGACCATCCTGCACATCAATTAATCATCGCTCAATCCTCTTTGATTGAATTAGCAAGACTATTTTTCAGCATTGAAATATGGATTAGTTGTTCGTGAAATGTGAATGACTGCGAGTTGTTGTTTGCATTTACGTGAGATGTGGCAGAATGTAACAGTAAACACAATGGCTTATTCAGTGACCCGGATGTTAACTATTTTCCGTTCGTTTTGTCCTTAAGGTTTGCTAAGCTTCAGCCCGGGTACCTTAGCTTTACTATGGTTCATAGCCATAACATCTCCCCTTCTCCTCTCCAGCCCATGGTGGCCATCATGGTAACTATAAAAGCTATTAAAAATCTGTGTATCTTCCCTGTTTTTGATTCGACTTAAATGTATTGATCGTTAATTGTTTCTGTTATCATTTCCATGTTCTTGAATCTTCACATTCTTTCCAGTTCTTCCAAATTTTGACTTGACTGCCGGCAGTGGTGGGTTGTAGTGACCACTGCCAGCGATGAGTACAGCACTTGTTGGTTCCAAAGCCATTTCACCATTTTCTTCGTCATTCACAGTTCATTGTAAAAAGAAAAACTGAGTTTTGTCGTAGTAAAATCTTGATGTTCCTTGTTGATGTATCTTTTAGCACAGAAACCAGGTAAAGAACCTAAAAAAGGCTCTTGTTCTGGTAAGATGTATCATCAATCACAGGTTGCTGGTGACTTTATGACTAGGCCTACTGATGTCTGAGGTTGAGGTGAGCATGGCTGCTTAGGAACTGTTGAAAATATCTGGCCAGTCAGTTAGCTTAACAATGGTAACCATTCTTTGTTTTGATAAGTGGGTGATAACTTACCAACAAAACTTTCCAAAAGAACTCAATTATAAATTTCTGAGGCATTGGCCCGTATTTCAGAATGTTTCTCAAGGCTATTGTTCTCAACAGGAGAACAATAGCCTTCAGGAATTCCTTTACGTTGAGGAGCATTCTGAAATACAGTCCTTTGTCTCTTCAAACATAGAATAGCTCTAGCCAATTTGTGCTGCATACATGTATTTAGGGCCTCAGTGATGAAATAGAGACCCTTGTCCCTTATGCCTAGGTCACATATCCACCGGGCCCCCTACGATTTTCCCCACCGGCGGCTTGCCGTGGATTTCAGAGACCGTACGGGTCCATTACGAATTTCATGTCTACGGTGTGTGTGGTCACATATTCTACGGTGGCCGGTGAAAATTGGTGGAGAGTAATCGCAAGACCCGTCAACAATCGGCCTAGGTCACATATCCACTCCGAAGCCCGTACGGCGAGTAAAAACAGACATTTTGGCCGATTTTCGCCAATTTCGTACGGTGCCCGGCCGGTTCCCTCACGGTCGACACGGGCACCTCCGGGCACCGTACGAAATTGGCTGAAATTGGCCAAAATGTCTGTTTTTACTCGCCGTACGGGCCCCGGAGTGGATATGTGACCTAGGCATTAGGTCAAATTCTGAACATGTATGGTAAATCTTTGTGACAGCAAACAAATTCTGGAACAATTTCCAGTGACTGTTTAAGCTAACTGAACTTGGACAATGTGGTCGAGGGAGTATTTCATGTTTTTCTTATTCCCACCAAGAAAGCAGGGAATGGTCCTTTTAAAGTGATCTTTCATCTTCATTAGTCATATAGGCCTATGCTTTAGATTGAGTTTTTCCTCCTACACGTATGACATGCATTGTTGATAAGGTGGCATTTTGGCTGCTGCAGTATGACACATGTTGCTGTTGTTGCTGAACTTGCTGTTGCATGTTGGCTGTTCTTGGATTCATTGACTTGTGCAGTGATGCGGGGTGACCCATTATAACTGGCTATGTCAGCCATGGACACCCAATCTATTTTTCCGCTGAAATATTCCTCTCATTTTGACATTTCTCATCTTTGCATGTAGTGAAAGACGGTGAGTAGGTGCATGGCATTTTTAAGGGGCACAGTTTTTGACTTCCACCTATATGTCGGGGTTTTGGGTGTACCTTTTCATGCCATTAGGACGAATGCACTCTCATCTAGCGTGGTGACGTGAGACCGTCATGGTGCATAATGGCGCAGTATCAACCTCCATGAAAGAGAGGAGACAGATCACCCAGTCTTTGAGCTTCTAACACGTTGACTACCAGCTATGAGCATACTCGTAGTCACAGATGTCCTCCCCATTGCCAGCTACGAGTATACTCATAGTAGGGCTAATGCATTTTCTATTAATGTTGATAAGCTTGGCAATGACGAAGAGCCTTCCAATGATCATACTGGCAGTGGGGATTGACCAGATGTATGGGAACACGCCAGAGGGCGTACAGCTACGACTCGTAGTTGGCAATATGAAATAACTTAAAATAGGCCTGGTAGTCATGGCAATGGCGGACAAAATGATATTTTAGCCATGGCAGTCAACGTGTTAAGGCCATTCACAGTTTAAAGAAAACACATCACAAACTGGAACACAGAAGAAGTTTTGTTGTTTACTTGCATACTGAAATCACTTGGGCAACCCTTTGAATTCCTTGGCTCATCCCAAGGGTCATGAAAAGGTACATGTGTAGATAAAGTCAAGGATTGTCATGCACTTTGGGGTTTGGAAACCTTTAGATCATAGCCACTTAGGTGTACAATGTAATCGCTTCTGATTTGTGTATAAATGGATGTTACTTTGCAAATGATTGATGCTTATGGATTACATCATGGAATGAAGGTGATTGCAATATGTGTATGGTGCTAGGCTTTTAGCATTGTAGGCTTTTTTCTGTACATGAAAAACCATATCATTGACATCGCACCCCTTGCCAAAAATATCAGTAAAGTACTGATAACTTACAAAACACCAATTCATTGAAGGACACAATACTGATCTGGTTCAAGGAAGAAAACTAGCTTCCCTGGGCTTCCTTTACTATGAGGAAATTTTTAGTTTCATCAACACACAAAGTGCTTTTAATGTGATGTAGTTTTGCCTTTTCAGTTTCTAGTCCCGTCTAAGTGCTGTCTGTCAATCACATTATTATGAAACAAATTCCTCTTGTCATTCAACATTAGGCTCTTCTTCTTTATCTCAACCATCATCCAGGGTCCTGGATGTCATGTTTGAGACTTTGAATGCCTTTTAGTCCCATCTTTAATTCTTTTACCGTCAAAATGTTTCTAGTGATGACTTGTTCCTTGTCATTTTGAGAGGGTAAATATACCAATTTCTGATGAATCTCTCTGAAATTCTCCTGGATTGGTGTGCAATCTATTGCATCATCTATCTGATAAACAGTGGTGTTCAGGTATGTTTTGGTTAGAAAACCCTGGAGGTATATGCGTCTTCAAAAAATTGGTCTCGGCCTAGCTTCGATGCATCCTAAGGTAATCAATGGTTTGTCACCAGTCACTGCACACAAACAGCAGATGACATAGGGAGTGATCACTATAAGCCTGCCGCAACCGTTTGCTCAGCAGATAGCTCGCATGTGTGCATATTTTTGGCGAGTTCTGCCTCACGAGGCAGAAAACTCACCGAAAAATACGCGCACACGGGAGCTATCTGCTGAGCAAACGGTCTCGACCGACTTTTTGCTCAGGAGATAGCTCCAGTGTGCGGCAGGCTTAAGAACGGCTGCTTACCTCAGGTTGACATTAATGCCAATGACAGGACCAAATACTCGATGGTCATGTGGATTATTATGCTTAAACGATGTTCTTTTGTGCCCTGGATGTATTGTAGGCCCTCCTTTCACTTCCATGTCATCTTTGTAGTGGTTCTTTGGATTTGGGCTTTCACATGTCGGTATGGGTTCTTCAACCAACATTATTCATCCAAATATTCTCTGTGGCTTCTCATTCAACAAGCATGATTCATGATCGCATGGTACAAAATGCTGGCATGACCAGGGCTGAGCAGTGAAGTTGGTATCTGTGAGGGAACTAATGACTTGAGTTGTTGACAAAAATGACTGCTCTCCACATGAATACCAACTTTGTTCTCATTTTGATGGTTCCTTACTCTCTGCTTTGAGCATGCATGTACACTTCATTTTCATGAAACACTGCAAATATCACTTTGCCGCTGTATAAACCAACAAGATCTTGTTGCTCAATCAGCTTTTTTCATCTTTGCTGAAGCCAGTATTACACCCAATGTACATTACTGCACATTTAAAAACTTTTCGTGCATATAAACTGTGGCCAAGGAGTGTGTAGTTCGGTTCATTGTTTCATAAGACCTCTGTAGATTCAACACTGCTTCCACAATTTCATTGAATAAAATTACACAACAGACAACCAATTTCAAAGAAGTTGATAGAGTCAACTGCTAACAACTGGTCATACAGTTGGCTCACTTCAAGATCAAACTGGTAATCAGATTTCCAAAGGACTGGGGAAACAGACCAATGCTACTTGTTAAGATTACCGGACACGTGGAATGCGGAAGTGGTATGCTTTGCATTTTTGCATACAACATATCCGCATCCCGGATCATCCGATGTGTAGTAAAGGCAGCTTTAGGATATTGACGACTGGAATAAGACAAGGGGATTTTCTTGGTCCCATTCTATACTACATATAGTGGAATTGATTTGCATTTTCTCTGCCCCTTTTACAGCAAGCATACCCGAGGAGGAGGTCAGGATTGCACAGGAAAAGTTTGAAGAGTCAAAACAGCTGGCATGGACAGCCATGATGAATGTCCTGGAAAATGATGTAAGGAAATGATTACCGGTAAACTTGTACCAAGAATGGAATTCACTGAGGAATGAGGAATTTTTGAAAAACACTGTGTTGTCTCAATGAACATGAAATAGAAACGGGTTTCTAAGGTGAAAGACAATGCTTCCTACCAGATTCGAACCCACGTGTTGTCTCAATGGACGTTTTGTTGAAATATTTAAGAGGCCGCATAGCATGATAGCGATTCTAAATTGTGGGAAGATAAGGTTTTCACTTATGGCTCTTTTTCAGGTTGAGCAGATTACTCAGCTCTCAGAACTTGTGGATGCTCTGGTTGACTACCACACGAACTGTGCCGAGGCACTCAGCAGGCTTCAGGAGTCCTTGAAGGAGAAGTAAGTATGGATGAAGGGAAAACACATGGCCTCTACACCCTTGGCTCTTCCATTTATTTGGCAAGTCTGTCAGTTACTGCCGGATTGTTGCCAGATAACTGATTCTCTGTTCAAACATCTGGGCTAAAGTTTAGAATCCCCGATCGGAAGTGACGTTACTCCATGGCACACAATGGAAATCCTGTTGTACAATGCGGCTTATTCCGTCAATTGACGACCTTTTTTTGGGCACTGACCGGGGATTCTAATCACGTTTCGTGACCTCTTCTTCAACTTCACCTTCGAAATCAGTCCCCCTGTCTGATACTTCCCATATGGAGTCAAGTTATTGGTAGCCTATATCAGATCCTTTCATTGTTGTAATCTGTTTATGTTTTCAGAGTGGCTGAGGCAGCAGCACGGCCCAAGTCTGAGCGTCCAGCCCGCTTCAACTCGAGTAAAGGCCTCACACCATACAATGATGATAACGAAAATGGTTCTAATTACTCCGTTTCTCCCATGCCTTCTCCTGTACACCAGCCTCATTCATGTAAGTTGCATCCTCTGATAAAGACTTTGGCATTGGAGTGTCAGAAAAATTTCATCACAATGATGGAGTACGGGGTAAGATGACTAAATTCCTCGAAATTCTTTGTCAGCAGCGATATCCTCACTCTTTCTTTCTGTTCTGCCTGCAGCTCTGAGAACGCCATCTGCCCGAGGCCTTTATGACTTTGAACCAGAAAATGAAGGTGAACTGGCTTTCAGCGAAGGTGATATTGTCAATCTTATATCCCGCATCGATGAAAACTGGCTAGAGGGTGAAGTTAATGGGCGCCAAGGATACTTCCCGGAAAACTATGTGGAAATCATAGTTCCCCTTTGAACAGGAAATCACATCTGCTGAAGCAACGAACACTCCAAGTTTCAACAACACATTTAGTTTGGATGTAGACTTGAAAGTTGTGTAGATTTTCTTCCAAGAGGCCTTTTTGACAACGATATACTAATATACATGTATAAGCTGGCCCTGTTGTCACCTATGATGACATACTTTTGGTTTTCTCTTATTGGATCTCAAGAGCCAGTAGTATCTAATTGAGAAGCGATAATGATATTTGTGGTATTTCCTTGATTCCACTCTCCATCTGTGTCTACTATTTTGGTATAATTATTTGCCTGAACCAACCCACTTGAGCTCCAACAGATAATGTGGGATACATAACACATTATCAGGCTTTAAGAAGAGTTTGAGTGGCGGTTGTCATTTGCCAACAGTACTCATTCTCTGGTGACAAGACGTGGTCACAAAATGAAGAACAGATATGTTATTTTGATTACCCTATGTATAGGAATAGATTGCATAATAGCTAGTTAGTTTAACAATAGCTATGGTATACAATTCTAATTCGAAAAGTGTTCAGGTATGAGTTTATAGGAATTGATGTTTGGAATTCGTTGAATTTAACAAATTCCTATTTGTGGATGAAATTTATAATTTTGATTCCATATCTGTTGATGTCTAGTGTATGTCATTTTTATACGAACGTGTCTGATACAATGAATTGATATGGATGTAACTAATTGTATATATATACAAAATGGTTTATGAAATCTGGAGTATAATGCTGTAGATGCTGTACTTGTAAATGGTAATGTGTCATATTGTATTATGTTTTAGATCAGGTGCCTTGCTCGGTTCGAACACCAGTGATTAGGTGGACATCCAATTGCTACACGTGTCAAGGTTCATTGAAATGGACAAGTGCAAATTTGCATCGGATGAACCCAGGTGTATTCTTACGAAACGTAGTTTGTAACTTTCCATGCAATTTCAAGAAACTTGCTTCTTTTCAGTCGTGCATCCATTGAAACTAAAAAAGGGTCAAAGAGATGATTTATATGAGTATTTGGATTCCCTTCGTTTAGTGGCTGACTTGAAGATCCATCAGATCACAAATTGTTAATCCTGCTGTATTATAATCATAGCTACTTAAGATTGATGCATATTTAGGCTGTATGTCTTGCTTTATAAACTAAACTTTAATAACAAAAAACACTTAGGAATTCTACTTCTCCTACCCTTGGCACTGACTGATTTGATAAGCAAGGCCAAGATTTAGACTGTATATAGAAATAGTTGATAATAATTTGTTAGTGTTGACCCAAGTTAAAGTCAGGTGTATTTTTGATACCATACACTTCCTTGTCAAGGCAAATTTCCTTGGTTTATAATGAACACACATGGTTTTCACGTATTTGTGTGTAAAATGTAAAATAGAAAATGTAACTTAATTATTAGCAGTTGATACGTGAAATGCCCTCAGTTAGCTTTATTGGTTTCAAGTTGTGTTTACTTACACTGATTACTTCAAGCTATTGTTCAATGCAATTTCATTCCCTGAGGATTAGTACCCAGGCTTGTGGTATGATGCTTATGCAAGATTAGCTCATCTCTTACCCCACCCAGATATTTACCAGTACTGCTATTTTTTGCTGTAGCTAAAAGCATTCGTTAATTAATGAAGTATAATACTTACTGTATTACTGTAAGATTGTGGAAACATACGAAACCTATGCCCAAATGTATATAGTGCGTAACCTTATCTAGTCATATAGAATAATGCAGCATAGAGAAACTATCCATATCGACATGTTGAAGTTATGGGTTGAGGATAGAAAATTCTCCGAGATGCTCCAATAGGCTGTTTTTTTACATGTAAAACCTTCTTTATGCACCGTACATTTCAATGCCCATGAATTGGCATTTGCATGGCATTCTTTTCTTCGGTGTGGGACCAATCGCATCTACATCTACGTTGGGTTATGTTTTTGCTATGATTTGTTCATTTATGCGGGCATTAGCTCACAATGGGTTGCTGCAGGTATAATTTAAGAGAGAAATATTAAGGCCTGCATGCTTCAGCTGTTGATCTGGCTTCTGGACTGCATGTTATTAGACTCTGTTAGAATATTCAGTTGCTAAAATGTATAAATACTCACGATATTAATTCTTGTGGGGTTTAGATCATGAGGTAGATGGTGTACATTATGAAATCACAGTTGCTTGATTCAAGATTGTATTGTTCATTGGAAAGATTTGAGATTTACATTAATTATGAACCTCCATGCATATAGCAATATCTTACAATAATTTCGAGTTGCCCTTTATTGGGGTGGCCTCCACGGGTCACATGAGTACAGAAAATTTGAAAGTTCTGATGGACTTTATCGTCAGATAGTCTGATGAACGAGCCCTAATCCTGACATCATTGCGAATTTTTGACTGCTAGATATGTGGCAAGCTGTTTGTGAAGTTGGTGAATGCAAATCTATACTTGAGACATGGTCTATCTTGGTAAATATACTGTGTCACAATGCACTTTGTCTGGCAGTACTCTAGACATGACCTGTCTTCAGGAAAATGCATTGTATCACAATACAATTTTTCTGGCAATACTCTAGACGTTGCCTGTCTGGAACAATATACTCTGTCACAATACCGGTGTAAGATGTATTCTAGCATTTGGCTAGGGTGTAGCATTGCGATTCTGCAGACGTCAGTACGGGAGCACCTTGTGGGGACTTGACTGAGTGGTTGTCCTTCATTTTAGGCACAAAAGTCTTTGTAACAGACGATCTTTGACGGGCTGTGTCCTACAGCAGTACTGCTTCCAGGTGTCAACATTCCAATGGTTAATGCAATATGTCATGAAGATCTACATACACAAATTGTGTGTCTTTTTTATGATTCAAGATGTATTGTACAGAACATAAGTTTATTGTACAGAGTATTGGTTACTGTACTGAAAACTGGTGTATTGTACATACATGCTTTGGAGTATTGTGCGCAATATTGTTGTATTGTACATAACATTGCTGTATTGTACAGGGCGTAGTTTAGATTTGAATGTCATAACATTCTCAAATTCAAATGAACCTTTTGTCTATCATGAGCCCACAGTGGTAGTTCTACATGTAGGTAGAAACACTGTTACTTGGTGAATCCTATTTTTGGCATAGCATGACAAGTGTCAGGTATTGTTTTCAGCAAAATAGACATGTATCCCGTGATTGTAAATAACAAGTAAGTGTACATTGTGGAAGAAGAAAGGGTGAATTGCTTTTTCTGGAGGTTGACTCTAATGCAGTGTTACAATGGTATAAAGAATTTAATGGTGAATATACAAACTTGCATGGAACTGGTCCTACACAAGTGGATTACAACAGCCTCGTATATAAACAATGAAATTAGTACATTTTGTGTAACATTCATTTCAGTATTTGTCAAGGTGAAGAAATGTCGATTCCTACAGCCCACTGATTCGATCACATCAGCAGATAGAATTTGTGAAGGTCACAATTATCCAAGGTTCCAATATTTTGACAACTTGGTCATGCAAGATTCACGGGAAAGAAGAATATGCAAAAGGGATCTGTCCAAAAGTCCAGGGATCATGGACAGATCCCTGGACTTTTTAGCGAACTAAATGGTGATAAAATCTTGCGGGTCAGTTGAGTTCAACATTTCATGCCTCCATTGATGCATATATTTATTGACCCAGTGTCAATATCTTACAACGTACTTGGTGAGAAACAACATTGCAATGTAGTTCTAGATACCCTATCATTGAAAGCTTTTAGAAGTTAGATGCATTGGGATTTGACTTTCATGAAATTTCTAATTCACAGATATTCTGATTTATTTTGAGAAATTTATGTATAATAGTTTAGTGTGATAGATTTTCCTATGTTGTATGGACATGACAACACAGAAGAGAGATTTTAGTGCAATATTCAATTGGCGATGGTGATGTTTTGCTAAATTTTCATGTAACACATTGTGTGGAAAATGAAGATCCTCTAGCCAGTGACCCAAACCATCTGAATGAGACTGAGAGGTCCACTTGCTCTGTCGTCAATTTCTCTGCTGACAATGACAGGGAATTCTGACTGGCCCCTACTGGTTTCAGGCCTTGCCATCTGTGTTGAGTAAGAATAAAATTCCCACCCCTTCCCTCGAGGAGGTTGATGTCTTATGTCCTGAATCTGCGGAGATTTGCAAGTTATGGCATCGGTAACATTACGTGGATAGGCTTTCATGAGGTGGTGTATTGGCCTGTTTGGTGGATTTGCTATCCCAAATGGTACCATCCGCCCAGTGACAGTAACCCTTCAGAGAAGTGGCTACAGTTTGATAGGGAGGTATTGCAGTGCAAAATAATGACCTTACAGTTGAGAGAGCAAATGTGATCCGTTACTGCAATGAAATTAAAGTACTCAAACCAGTTTACAAAACATGGTTTGACTCTCTTGTCCTTGTTTGTATGTCTGTTTTGATTTTGTGATTTCTATTACTTTGATACTCTTAATCCTAGGATTTATATTTGTATTGTGGTGAGGTTGATATACTGATTATTCACATAAATGAGACGAGGATGCACACAAGTTAACTCCACATTGCTGGTGCTACTGGATGTAACACCCCCAAAGCATTCTATATGTGCGAAGATCTGACAAATGCAAACTGATCTGGGAAAACCAGGTGCAAATGATTATGGAATGGTAACCATGAAGGCTGAAATCAATTAAGCTCTTACACTTCCAAGAGCTTGTCACTATTGGAGACTTGTGCCTGGTTTTCGTTGACTGGATCACAACTATCGGTTGCAGTCATCATTGGTCACTGAACTTCCACCATTGGAAAGACTGACAGAGGTTTTGCCTTTCCTCAACCACTCTCCAAAGAATTTCAACCCATTATCTTTACAAGAAGGGATTTTGTGCCTGCTTCCTCGTCCACGGTTTGTATCAGAACCAGTGAAAGTCTCAGACTTGACCTCATTTGATCGAGGCTAACAATAACTGTGTTGCTTGGAACACTTCCATGGTCAGTGTAACCGATCATAGTCAGTGTGTATGCACCAGGTGATGTAGGGATAATCTATTTTTGTTATTTAAAAGTAAATGCTAAGTGTGGAAAAACTGCCTTTGTTGTTTTCTTCTAACAAGCCCAATGTTGTGACTTCCCTGATAATTCATCAGTAAGATGAGGACTCCAAATGAGAAGTTCTACATTATGTCCACATCCAGCTCTCACTCCTTTTGTCACCTCGCACAAACAACTCTCAAATATCATTTGTACCAGCGTCAATTATCTTGCTTTTATTTGTTGATCGTAATTTCCATTGATGAATGCTACTAGATGTCAAGTCTGTCAATTTCAATTCAGTTAACATCGTAATTATGACAAGTCTAATTAGACTGACAATTCTATTTGTCTGACCCGCCCCACCAGTCGGCACCAAAACATAAATACAAACAAAAGAATGTGTAAAATAGGTTTACTACAATAAGATACAAAGTACCAAACACTAATGATCAGTAATCTACATGTATCATGCATTTACCGGTACATGTACATTCCATGCTTGCATTTGCGATATGACGTGGTGTCTGAGGTAAACTTCTTATGATGATGGTGGTCCAAAACATTCAATTGGCACAATCATGATGGGTCAGTTCAATTTACAGTGCATGCAGGGTCATGGTTGTTGAGCAATTACATGTAAACACAGCTACGCTGAAAATATCTGAGAGAACTTCACGGTGTGGCAACCAATAGTGTCTTTGTCAATGAATGGTAATGATGAACCAGCCTCTCGGTTCCTGGCAACTGGTTTCACTCACTTGGATCACTGCACAAGATTTCCCTGTAAAGAAAGAATGAACAGTCACAATTCTGCTCTTATCAGACAGCGACACTAAAAACAAAGCTTCAAGTTTCAAACTTTTCTACAAAAGTGGCCATACTCTTCTCTACCATTTACCGGTACAATGTACAGTCCTTTTACCTACATTATAAACGAGTAATGACACCACATGTGGCTGACAAATACAAGTCAGTAGCATAACATACACATGTATATGTGTAAAGCATTTTGAGCCTTCACCTACCTTCATGAAGGTCTTTACAAAGTTCTTTGGCAAACCAGGAACCTTGTCAAGGTCCTCTACCTGGAAAATTATCATTTATTTCTAATATTACCATTGTGTAAAGCAGATGAAAGACTTACAAGGACAACTCAATCTGGCTTCACTCCCTAAGAAAAATCATGGGCAGCATACCTTTTCAAACTGTCCACACAAATCCCTATACGAGACGATCATCTGAGCTCTCTTTTTTCCCACTGTGATCAATTTCTTGATGTCTTTAAACGCGCCACAGTTCAAGATGGAAAGAATATGGTTGTCTGAAATGAAAGTTCATAATCTGTCACTACCAGAAAAGTCCCTGCTGATGAGGTCGTGAGAAAGCAATCTGCCTGAACCTTCCATACAAATGGATCTAACTGTCTGTAGATTTCTGTATCATCCCCTCGGTGGCAAGTGACTGGTCAGCTGAATGATGACACTCCTCACAGAGACTACACTGATTACTCACTGTGTTTTTCCTGAACATCTGGGTTGATGACTGGCTTCCTGGGGGTTGGGTGTGGAGAAAATACATTTTCTGAAAAACGGAAAATGCTTTTACTGCCAAAAAGCCTTGGTCATTCAAGTACATGTGTACTGGTACATTTGATAGTGGACAGATGATGACTAGTCATGAAGGTGGCTGTCTTAATAGGCCTATATCCTGACTAGTCAAACAGCTCTTGGTTCCTGAAAACATTGCTATTCTAACTACTTACTTATACTTTCTTTTAGAGGTTTCTTTGACTTTTTGGGTGTGGCTACATTGTCTGGTGTACTTTCTGCAAATATAAGAACAACACCTTCAGCAAATAGCAGCTTCTAAATCAGGTTAGATGGAAAGTTCGAGAATGAACCACATGCAGCTTTCAGTTTTGGGAGCAGAACTTGTGCCAACTTCACCAATAATTCATGTTCCCTGAACTTACCATTGGAACTCCATCTCAGAGCAGTTGACCTGAATTTCTTCTTCTTTCTGTTCATAAATACAGCTGAATCGTTGACAAAAAGAGAACTTGGAGACAGATCAACTTCATCCTCAGATGAGGTAGTCTTTTGTTTCTTACTCTCCTGGTATTTTTCTGACATGTCGGCAGCCAATCGTTCACTGCACGTGTTCTCTTTCATCTCCTCTTGATCTGTTGTTGAATCACTGGGTGTCCTCCTCCTCCTTGGTACAATCTTGGCAACTCTTAATCCTAATATCAAAGGAACTTGTAGCTTATTCAGTCATTGTGAGGTACAGAACATGTCATCAGTGGTTCTTAGCACTCGCTCCAAATGCCACCGAATACAAGGATGTGTTCAGCAGAATCACTGGCAAACTAATCAGACGTNGTATAATGTGTACTCACCATATTTTGTGTCAAAGCATCAACCACTTTTCCCAGGGCAAACAATGAACAATTTATTGCACCAGATTCCTTCAAACGAATGCCTTTGTTTCCTGTCCTCTTGTTGTTCTCTGACCCAGCAAGGTCAATGATGTACAGCTTCCCATTGTAGGTACGTTTCTCAATCTTCTTGGCAACCTTGATCAACAGAATTGAATGACTTCGGCTACTGTATTCATTCAGCTTGGTACTGGCTACTGTCCTGAGATATAAAAGGAAATTGTCATGAGGATTAAATCTAAACAGTTCAGTGTGCTGGTCATTTGACCACTTGCCAAGATGTCATAATCACAAACTAAGCTCAGTCACCTTTCCACCTCAAAGCAAGGCCAGCCTGAAGTAGTGCACAGCCACATGATATATTCTTGTTCTAACTAACCTGTTCTGTGACGCTGGACCAAAAACAGAGTTGAATTCATCATAGTTGTTGATTTCTTTTTCAGTCAATCCTGGCACCTGGATGACATGTTTCTGGTCTTCGCGGATTTGTAGGTCACCGGATTTCTTTTGTAGAAGATCTATTACCTGTATATGGGCGGACAAAAGTAATACAGTTTTGTACTCTGATGTTCTGTTAAAATAAATTCTAATCTTTCTCTGTGGGTTCTAGCCAGTTTTCACTGCACAGTCTGCATCAATGCGGCTTCTCAAAGTCAAATGCAAGCGACACCCATTAATGTTTACAAACCATGTATCGGTACACCGGTGATTTGGAAAGCACAAGTCACACTTCTCACCCTTTCATTATAAATCTCCAAGAATGACAGCTTTGTGGTATAGCTGCATTCAGGTGTCTTCTCCATCTCTATCTGCTGGAACAATTTCTTGATAGTCCGTGGTATGATTCCTGGATCTTCTGGTGTTCCAAGAATGGTGTGTGTTTTCCCTGTGAAGTATAAATTCATTCACACGTCATATTGGCCTACTGTATGCAGGAGAGTATGAAATCATCACATTAGCATCATTACAAGTGTAGTTAGTTATCATATCACAGTGATGAAATCAACAAAGGTTTAGATTACAATGTATTGTAGGCCTGTCAAGAATTTTATCTATCCATCCATTCCCCCTTCTGGTCACCTAAAAGATAAATATCAGGTACTCAACTCACCTGCACCAGTTGAACCATATGCCAGAATAGATGCATTCTGGCCGTTCAGCACACTACTTATATGCTGTTCGACTGTCCCATCAAATATATCAACTTGTGTAGCAGACTGGCCATATACCTTTGAGAAACTGAAACAAATTATTGATGCCGATTCAAGAGCTGATTTGAAAGCAGCAGAAACATGAAAAATATGTACCGGTATGCACTTCATCGACATAACTCACACTGTGTAAGTGTGATGTGACGTGACATCGATCTGGACTTACTTTTGCCCCGCCCCCCTGATGTCGTGATGATCATCATAAAAAAGACAGTGGGATGGGTTGAACAGTACTTTGTTTAAGTGATCTGCAAATACTTTGTTAATTCAATTCAAACCAAAATAGCAGAGGGGAAAACAAGAATAGCAGACACAAACCAATATCTGAGGTGTTCTTCCGAATTCCTGAAGTTGATGATGTCCACAGTTTTGTTGTCAATGACTTCAACACAGTTTTCTTCTCCTTCTAGGAGGGGACGCAAACGCACAACAACTTCCACTTTTTTGCTGTTGCTTGTCATCTGGAAAACATGTCAGATCCTGTTAACAAAACCGTTACGTGACTATGTGGATGGATTGATTGCTGATCTTCATGATCTTTGTCTGACTTGGCGCTTCATACGAAACTGAAAGGAAAGAGTCCGTGCTGGTGGTCCAAAATTGGACAAATATCGTCGTAATTAACGCACAGTTTTCCTATTTTACTTATTAATTATTAGGATGTTATGAAAGCAAACCTTGTGATCACGTTTTAAGCTAAACTATCGGAGAAAAGACGACTAAACTGTGGAAAAATCCTTGTCAATCGACAAAATTCCACTTTGAATCTTCCCTTTCTTCGCGCCGTAATTGCGCATGCGCAGTCGGTCCCAAATGGTGACTGGTCCCCTGTCCTCGATCTGCACCACTAACAGAGCACTACGAGGACCAAGAGTAGTCTAAAATGGTATATGGGGTGCTGAATATGAATTAATGTCGTAGATTTGCACCCTAGGCCTGGGCTAGTCTGCTGGTACCCGGTCCTAACTATTTTACATCGGACTTTTGCATATGTTAGAACCGGTCCTGCCTATCGCGTTCGTGAATCTGATTATCGATTGGCCAGTGCTAGCAAAGGTGATAAGTAGCTATACGAACCATCATGTTTACACCGTTTCTATTTTTAACCCCTTCGTGATTGGTAGATTGGCTTTCCTGAGTCAAATGCAGGTCAGCCGTATTGAGAATTGAATAAATTTACATAACTTACATAAAATACACCGAATTCACATCTCGCACGATCGCAGTGCCCCTGGTGAAATTTCTGTCGGCCACTTCCACTTCGGCCACCAGAGGTGCTGCGATCGTGCAAGATGTGAAATCGGTGTATTCCCAAGTGACATATCACCGACAGAATTTCTCCAAAAATGGCGACCAATACTGTGGTCCTACCAAACAAGCCACTGCTGTAAGAGCAGTTAAGTCTATTATTTCAAGTGGGCTATCAGATTGATAGGGCGGGGACATGTAGCAATCTTTGCTTTGATCTTGGTGGATGTTCTTTTTATTGCAGTATTTGCAGGTGCGAAATTCCATAGAATACAAACCTTTCGACATTCTATATCAAAGGATTCATCCTGGAACTCGGGGAAGCATACTCATCTTCAAACTAAGAGAATAAACAAACAGATTGCTGCAGTTTTTTTTATTGAAATGCATGATCTTTCACAATTTAATACAATACCGCACATTTTGATACAAGAAAATCTGCCTGCAATGGCTCCCTGCAGTGTAGTACATGCCATCAAACTCTGTCTGGAGAAGTGTAGGCCTGCCTTATAGGTATTGCCACCTTGAGTGCTGCAATTTTCAGCAGTGATTCTACTTTTGGTATTGAAATTTGCAGACATCAATATAATCTTACAAGGGTTTCACTGATTGAAGCAAATAAGGACCTACGCTCGTATGTGTACAAGTCCACTCTGTACACTGATCTCCACATTAACCCAACAGAAGCAACTTATGTTTCTTAAAACATATTTCTTTTTACGAATAATCAATGATGCAGCTTTATTCAATAAATAAATCAAACAAGCACATTCTACCAAAAAACTAAACCAAACTAACAGTAACGTCATGTATTGCTAATTTACCACTCTCCATGTCATAGTGAGAGAGTAATGCCCATTGTCTACAGTCAAATTCAATATTTTTCAAATTCAGATTCACGGCCTATTGGATTTTCAATGC
>NMRB01001108.1:110011-136004 GCA_002633025.1 Notospermus geniculatus | reverse complement strand
CATGTACATTATCTGAGAAAATCTGAAGTATCTTGGTTTGAACCATGGAGGAATTATACTTGTTCCTCCATGTTCAGACTAAAGGGAAAATTTGTGCATACATTGCAGACATTTTTACATATTAAATCTTTAAAGACCTATACGTGTGACCATGTGATGTCACACAATCCAACTGCAACGCATGCCTCCTTTGAACTATTAGATCCGAAGATGTAAGTCACACTCACAGTACAGTATTACTCAAATATCAAGAACATTTACAATGTACTTCATTTACAGAAGAATGACTTTTACACAGGCACCACCATGTAAATATTTACAATGCCATAACAAGGGGTAGTATTTACATAGACATTATTTACAACAAATCCCTTGTAGTGGCTGACAGAGTAACTGTACCTTTTTTTTACATTTTGATAATATGAAGTTTTTTTGGAGAGCACAATATCACCACGTAAAAGGTAGCAGTGATATTTGGCCCGTTTTTTTATGTTATATGTCAGTGTAAAAAATCTACAAGTGCAATCTTGAGGACATATACGTACAATGCCGCCTGAAACCATTCAGTACTTTCCCCTTCGCCCTGATGGAAGAGGGCTGAATTCCTCAGATAGCCAAATTTCGTTTAGATTATTGTCATGCAAAGGAAGGAAGTATAGAATGGGCCAATGACCCGCCACTTTCCATCAAGCGTTGAGGACCCCCAACAGTTTCGAAGGCAGACACTCCACCTACAGTGAATAAATATAATACTCTGCCAATATGTCATTACACAATGACTGGGCCTGTTCATTTCATGTGAAATAAATCAGAGTGAACTCAGTTGAGAGGTGAAAAAAGATTACTAAGATAGGAGGATATCTTGCAAAATCTCTTTGTAATGCTAAGTGGAATTCACCATCGTGCAAGAAAGATAACTGGTTGTGTTGGAGAGAGCACATAACCATATTACTGCCTGTGTTCACAACCATATTACTGGTTCATAAAAGTGCATTTTAAATCCAAAGGTTATGTCGTAGTATTGGCGGCCAACTTGTTCATACCAATATAAAAACAGAATCACATAAATCAAGGACACAACAAATAGCTACTACAACAAAGCATAGAATCATCTATGTTTGATAGAACTAATGAGCTGTAACCCTGGGCTGTTAGATTAGCTGCCTCATTTCAAATTATTTACAGTATTCTGGTCATAATTCTGCAAAAGTTGAAACCACACCAACACTTTTTGTTAGAAAATCGTGAGGAATAGACCACACGAGTGTGAGATAAACCTTGCCAAAGAAGATGATACTTCCAGCATTTTGTTCACAGGCTATATATCATTATTGCCACCAGAAGTAACCATGTACAGGTCTTTTCCCATCTCATCATGTCGCTCGGCAAGACGCTGTTCCGCAGTACAGTCATATCCAGTTTTTAGACTCATTCTGTTGATATGATAAGGGGCCCAAGCAACTGCTGGCCTGTTCTCTGTGATCCACCGATATATTAGGTCCGCTCACAACAAAGCTGGTATATTCATTGGTAGTACAGCGTATCAAAGCCAGTATCGAGGGTATGAATCAAATACCACATGGGAAAAGTCCTCAGCAAGGTGAATGCACAGCTCAGTTTATGGACAGTTCCAATGTATGATTTGAATAACACCCAGAAACAAAGACTTCACTCAAACCATACAAAGCATGAAGATATTTGAACGATATCTTCCCCCACCAACAACTACCTCTGAAAAGATCAAGCACAATGGCCTTCTTGAAGCTGGCAAGTCTTGGATTGTCGAACTTAAAACCATCCACGATAACAGTGATATTTCCAGCTAGCATCTGAACAGCTCACCATTGCATATCCTCGGATGTTTTAATTTGATGATTTATGCGACTGGGTCAGTTGGGCCCTCGATTAACGTTGACTGCGTCCCAATCACCGATATCTCCCCATCGCCATTGAGTAGACTCTCGTCACTTGACCCATCAGAGATGACATGGGGTTGTCCTATAATGTCAAAACAAACAAAGCAAACTTAATACAAGGAAACTGAGAACGAGGAGACATGCTACAAAACATAAAATACTTGAAATCTTGCTTGAGTTTAATGCAGCTGCACTGAAGAGGAGAAAGCACCATTCAGTACGAAGTTTTCAGTGTTTGTCATGCAGTCTTTAGGGTTTGGAGGTTCTGGATTCGCCCCGGCGTAGCATCGTTGAAATGGTCTGTTGTCTTCACTTGCCTAATACCAGAAGAATACTGCTTGCACAGTGGGGCTTGGGACATTGCAGACCTGTACACTTCATAAATTACATGTACAGGAATCATATAACAAGACAGCCCCACTCCCCATGTCTAAAGTACCCTCATAGTCATACACAGTCAAGACACAAAAATTGCCAGGCTAGGTCAATGACAACGCTGGCACTGAAAATTCTTCTGACTAATCCGAGTGCACTGGATGTATTTTACAAAGGGGACTGAGAGAGAGTGGTGTTTTGAAACAGACACAGAAAGAAACATACAAGGACAACAACTATTAGGATGAAACTGGAAAATTCGACAGCTTTACATAGTTCTCTAACTTTTAACACCTACACAATGCTTCAAGGATATCAAAACATCAATAGTATGAAGACTCGTTTGAAAACACATTGATAGGAATCAAATCCCTTTGTTTTTTTTCTCGCATTTCTAAATCAAAGTTGCAACATATATTTGTGACGAAAATAAGATGGGGCATCTTGAGTATCCACAAAATAATGCTCAAATAGATAGAGTAATATGTCGGCAGAAAGAGAGGCAATTACACCAGTGCATCCCACTGATTTCTTCAACTTTGTATCAAATGAACTGATGTCATTGTCGATTACAGACAACAGCCAGATTCCTAAGATGCACATTTAAGAAGAATCCTGTATAACTAAAACAAATTTTGATATGTCTTTTTGATATGTGAAATGTTGATCAGCCAAGTTGGTGCCTCTGCATGCCACAGACATATTAAACTGAAATATCATGCAATATCAAGCAAAATAAGGCCAAGAGCAGCACATTAATGACTCAGTCAAGGGGCTCCTCCACCAAGGTTGACTGTGTTCCCACAAGGGACATGACACCATCTTTAACTTCATAGAGGCCACCCTCTGGGGCACCGAGCATTTTAGGCTGGCCTGAAAAAGGATGGAAAAAAGGAAACCTCTTAAATATCTGTCCAACATTTTCGTCCAAAATTCTCCTGGAATGACAAATGTGCGATAAAAATGATGAAGAGATGAAGGCTCTCACGAATGGACCATTTTTGTTTTGTGCCAAAGCGAACAGCCAAAGGGGACACATTTCTTCAGTTCAGAGAACTCAGCCCAGTTTTGACATGTTGCAATTCTCAAACACCAGTCCACACCAGTTCTGACTTCCGCTCAATTTCAGATAGGATATTTTAATTCTATGCAGATATCAATTCTATGCAGATATCAGAGTACCATTCATGCCATTAGTGGACTACGATGTGGTACACGCCTTTGCCAGGGGATGTATATTCTTCCATTCCAATTTTTGCTAAAAAGCCCCTTCTAAAGCAATACTGTGATATGTGTGCACTCTACCACTAATATACTTGTGAGTGAACCTACGAGAGAATTTTTGGTGGATTTGAAGAGGGTGGAAATTCTTTGATTTCTGATGTGGGATTTTCAAATGATTAGAAAGGATTTCTGGCTGGATGATTCTGTGAAATGACCAGTCCTAGGATTGGAATCCTACCTGCATTGGAACAATTTCTTCTGGTGATTTTCATCACCAGCCGCATGGTGTATTATGGCATCATTTACAAGGCAAGGGCAGGAAAGAGTGGGAAATGTACCTTCAACATCTTGGAGACTATAGTTACAGGAAAAAGGGTGATCTTTAATCAACGGGTCATACAAGCTGTTGGCAAAATCTAGGTCATGATAATCATGATAATGATAGTGCCATAAATCTGCCAGCAATGCTCAATAGCAGGTCGAGGCAACCCTATGGCTGGTTGATGCTGAGAAGTAATGCAGCAATTGGCATTGAATCGATGCTCAATTAGGTGAACACAATCCTATGTCTGGCTGATGCTGAGAAAAATGCCAGAGAACTTGCGTTTAAGCTATTACCGGTATACTTGGAGCTGCGAAGCAAGGGAAGGGTAATGCGGTTGTCTTAGTGCAGGGCGATATCTTGTTTATTTATGCCAGGAAATGGGTAGCCGTAGGTCACCTTACCACGATTACTGAACCATGTGATCAGTAATTGGTGCATCTTCTGATACTGTACCCGAAGTCTCTGTCACTGGCACCTCATCGATATTTTCTGGTTCACGCTTAGCAGCTGTTTAATGATAGAAATTTACATCATGGAGTTTTTTCAGGGACTCATATAATTCACCGTTTGAAGAATACCGACCCAACTCTGCGACAGATTGCGTAGGGTTTCCTCAGCCAAAGAGAGATGAACTGTGACTACAGCCAACACCTGTCCATATGTATCTATTGCATGAAAGAAAGTGTGAAAAACAACAACCTAGGTCATAAGATGGGGGAGAGGGGAAAGTGGCCTGTGACAGAGACATCAAGGATGACGTCCTTGGATATTGCTAAAAGATCTGTTATTCCAGTTGTTTTTTTGCAAGATTTCCAGTAATTGGAGCATTTACCTTTACCTGTTCAAGAATGGGATGATCATGTGCAACTGGAATTTCAAAACTACGTACTGTTTTCTGTCGTAATTTCCAATGATGTGTGTGTGCGTGCGTGCGTGCGTGTGTTTGTTTGTGTGTGCGTGTGTTTGTGTGTGTGTGTGGAGGGGGATGTGATATCAGAGGCTGTCATCTCTTATAGCTTCATATATTGTATAAAGGTACCTCCTCCTCCTCCACCTTCTTTAGATGATCAAATGTTAGTTTATGTCAGAAGCTCATCTATTGGTGCCATAGTGTAGCTATTTAGAGTGGTATGTTAAACCTAAAGCAATCTATGCAATACATTTCATGAAGTTAGATGGAAATTCATGTTATAGGTGCACTGAAGTTTATATTAGAATTCTATAGAGTTACATAAAGTTGGCTAAGAATGACTGGGTGTTGTCGGAGTGCAGGAAAAGTCACCAGTTTTGATTCTGGGAAGTTAGACTTGATGAATTTTCTGGCAGTGAAAAGGAACTAGGAACATTGGATTCTCCTTCAAATACAAAGTGTCATTTGACAAAGGTGAAATCAAATCACAGTTGACCGTGACACACTGACAAGAATCCAGCATCAACATTGATATTAACAAGATTGGTACAACATGTTTCTCCTCGTGAGGAGGCTGATTTTGTGAGACAGAAGCAAGGTGATTAAGCAATGAAAGTTTGTGACGTGTTAAAGAATGCTTGCTTAATGACATCTCTTTCAAATGGATCCAAAGTTTGGTGCACTGTTTTGACAAACTTAATCTCTTCAACATTCAACGGGCATGATACATCATCAGCCTGGGTTTCCTAAGTATAGGACGCTCTTAGACTGCCAAATTTTCTTCTATGATAAACTGCCATTTCATCACACCTACTTCCAGAACAACCCCAGTGATTAACCAAAAAGAGAACCGAGCCTCTCGGAGCATGTTCTACGGTTTATTTGAAGCACGGCACACTAGAAATACACGCAGGTACTGTACCGATGTGCACACAATTCTCGCTTATCTTGTATTCTGCCATCAATTCTGTAGCTGGCCCATCATCGGAGCTACTAGATTCAGTCCTGCCCGAACTAGGCAACCCTGCAGATAGGAATCGTAGTAATGGCACAATGAGATGAGTGCTGAAACTCAAGCATAACTAATAGCGGGAAAATATCTTGAATAATATCTCAGCCAATTTCTTGCAGTGAAGTGGGTTAACAGTTGGCATTAGTTGTAAATTCCTGTGATATTTTTGACAGTCAGTTGCTAAAAATTACCGAACTCTTTGTACTTTATAGGATGGGGCAACTTGGCAGCACCACCCCAAGCACAAAGAATGCATCTTGAAGGAAAATGGTGGCAACTCATACTCTGCTGAACCTATACATTGTATTTCTACTTGAGTTACAAAAGAACATTCCTACATCGCTTCTAGAAGTCATAAGAATACTTGTGAATATTTCTTACAACCAAAATATTAGTGCAAAAAAATCAGTGCACAAAACAGTACTATGAGACACAGTGAGGTTAACGTGTAGATTATGACTGACTGTAGACAAGTGGGTGCCCCATGGGAGAGGTCATAGATTCAAATCCCACAAGAACTTCGTTAGATAGTTATAGATGTATTGAGGTTCTAACTGAGGTGTTCAAACAGTTTTTCTACAGATATGTCTGCATATGAAGACTGACACCAGATTTGTGAGTCAGAATTGGAACAGTGGTGAGGAGGTGATCTTCAAACATTTCTTCAAGAGGCATGTGCTTCTGTCCTCTCGACAGTGTCACTCAAAAATGAAACAAAATGATGAATGTGCAGCAGGGTGCCGTGTTAGTGATTTTGAATGAGAGACTGTGCAGCAACATAAGACATATAATATTCTCTAGTTAGGCGAAGTCAAAACACACATTGCTAGTTAACATCGTTTGTTAGGAATTATTTCAGAAGTAGAAGGGGAAAGTACCAACCTGGGTCTCGGCCTAAAACAATGAAGGAACAAAACAAGTGAACAGAGGACACAAAAACTTAGGAATGAATTTGACCTATTAGACATAGCTTATCTAACATGCTGGTGATTACAGCCAAATGAATGAGAACTGTACATGCAATATCGTTTCCTCATTAGACAAGAGCATTTCTCTAATAGAACCATTCTTTGGGTGGTAACTTACCAGTACCCAAGAAAAACTTCACCTCTTGGAATAAGTACCAGAATGGCCACTTTTCTCAACTCCCATTGCTTAATAATCAGTGACAAGTAGCAGTCAACTGGCCTGTTCTAGTACTTGTTCTGAGAGGTGGTATCTCAGTTTCCTTTTAGGAAAACCGATCAGATTGTATTACAGAGCCTGAATATGCAACATATCAACCTACCCTTTATAATCATCTCTGCCTTTCGTTTGTCCCTCTGAATAAATAATGCTGTTATCAGGAAGGCAGCGCCACCTATCACACATACGAACGCCGTGCTGTACAGGGCATATTGAAGACTAATATACTTCACAAAAGTTGTTTCATCATCATGCATCGATTTGAGTTTATCAGAAATCTGAAAGCAACAAGAATTTGCAAGAAATGTGATGATGATGAACACTGCAACATGCTGCATGAACTGAGTGAGATACTGTTGGATGCTCTCAAAATGTGCAAACTCGCAAGGAATGGCTTGTACAAACAGACTGAAGTGGCACAATCAGGCTCAGAGGCTATATTTGACAGTCCTTTTCTCCATGACTTACCACTCCAATGATGTATGGACTACCAGCATCGCCCAATGCATGGGATACTAAGATTTGGAATGCTTCAGCTGTTGATCTCCTTGTTGGTATGACTACATACAGTAAAATGTCGGCCACGATAGACCAATTCAGACATAATAACGTTTCACCAATAAATATGAGGATCTGAAAATAAAAATTGTTTTTACAAGTCGCTGCAGAGATCTGATAAGACATAAACTAGAACAAGTTTGGAAACTCTTGGCAAGGACTAGAGGTAACTTAGTTCGAGAAACAAGTACTTCAAATCCAATGGAGATTGATGTAATTCACTCCTTCATCATTCCAAAGTTGCATAAAAGTAGGATATGATATGATATTTATAGATCTATTCGGGTCAACATTCCTCTTGTGAACAGGTAACAACTACTGAACATTGATACTTGTGACAGTTCATAGTTTATGCCATTGTACTTTGTCCTAAATCTTTGGCAACTGATCTAATATTGCACGGACCTATGATGATACAGACCAAACTATTGTTATCAGAAGAGCATAGCACCTTGTATGGTCAGAACTACATGTAGGTCGCCCCATAAAATCCTTTATAACACCAATGCAACATATATGCACTTGACAAGCAGCCAGTGAATGATGTATGTATAAAACTGATGTCACATAAGCGATGGAGTAATTATCTGCTCTTTCCTGTTCATTATTACTCTCTTGATAAAAAGTAATGGGGAGAAACAATGATAACAGAAACTTACCCATGTGGCAATGGTGCTATATTTTGACATCACAATGGCTAAGAATAAGAATGGTGTACAGGACAACATGCCGAAGGCACAAACGAGTGGGTCAGCACGTGGGTTGTGCTTCCTGAGACGCCTCGCTGATTCGGCACCAACTCCAACACCAATAAATCCTGCTAGACACGTTATGACACCAAATATCAGGGCGACTCTGAAAAACAATAGACAAAGGCACTTACTTTCACTGTGAATGCTAATCATTTTAAATGTATTTAAAAAGACCAAAAAGTGCACATAAAATCTATTGGTAAATATCTTCATTTAAACGAGACAAGCAAATTGTCGCTCCCATATTTGAATTTGTAGTAAGAGGTATCTACTGGTAGTACTTACTGAGGTGAATTGACCTTTTCATCTGTAAGAAATTCTATAGAGTATCCCATGAAGGTTGGTGCCCAGAAGGCAAGCGCACCCGTGGTNGGTGGATGTCGGTTCGCTTTTACACGAGAGAATAACTGGCCTGCACCTACCTGGGACTCACTCGGCGAACTGAACTGGCCCGAGGAAGGTGGAGGTCAGTTGTTTCGCTTTTACACGGGGAAAAATAACCGAACCCTGCTCGATCCAGTCTCGATCCGGAACGCACCCGCACCGTGTAAAAAGGCCTAGAGTCATTCACTATTTATTATGCACAAGATACCAAGCTAAACTTCCCACTTACTTCTTAATAAGCTGTTTAAGGTCCACAAACCAACTCGTAGGTGTCAGGTGAATGCCGCCCTCCGATTCACCACGGACCGGCTCATATACAACAAAGACAATAAGTATACAACAGATGAGGCCAAACCCAGGGGTTACCTAAAAGATAACAAATTACCGATTGAATTTCAACAGAAATGTACAACCAAGACACGTAGATCAGTGTAAGAAGGCACTTCTGATAGAAACACCTGATATTTGTAAGTGAATAATACAATACATTATCAAGTTTAGTCAGCCAAATTTTTGTGGAATGATCTGTAAAATATATCTTGCCAGTGCTTCACATAAGATGGGTGCAATCATGCTTGCGCCCCTCCGCGCCCGCAAAATTGAACAGAGGAGCTCGATTGACCATGCTCCTCGGCATCCTTGAAGTAACTGACCATCAAATTTCATGAGTGTGAACAGCTCTCCTCGAGCCTGTCGCAGCTCGATTGCGCTCCTGCAGATTTCAAAATTTGCAAAAAGCCTTACCCTCAATGCCCAGTGCCATGAACCACCTAATTTGGCAACATTTGATCCCACGATGTACCCGAGACCACTGAAAAGAAGATAGCGTGATAAACTGACTTCACAATTTACCCCATTCTTTGCAGAAATATTTCTGGGAACTTGATCATTTCAGACCAAGGGAAACAAAATGGCAACTTGACAGGGAATCAAACATCTATCAGTTGCAAGTCCAATATCCCTTGCCACTGCATCAGCACACACTCCAAGTGCCAACACGTGGATTAACAAACCACGTCCTTCATCATACTTTGAACATGAAATGAAAGCCTACCCAACATTCACCGTCATTCTATCCAATGTCTATGGCTTCTAGGCAACAGAGAACACCTGATCACACAAACCATGTTTGCATGTTGTTAGTTTAAAGCAAACATGTAAGTGACATACCTTCCTACTGGAATGGCAAAATAGAATACCGCCAGCATTTTGGTCCGCATTTCCTTGACAAAGAGATCAGCAATTATAGTTGGAGCAATTGTGGAATAGCTGGCTTCACCTATGCCTACACACCCTCTTAGTAAGATGAACGCCCAGAAATGCTGAAATGAGAATGAAACAACATGCATGATAGTGATACCACTGAATGAAGAAGAACATGCAATTGAAATGCCAGGAAGATTCACTGTGCTGAATGATGCCACTTCACAAATTATTGCTCAGTTAGTGTCTAGGAAAAAGTTCCAATGCATTTTTGTTGAGTTGAAAACTTACGTCTGCAGGAATGAATGATCCAGCCAGCGTTACTGCAGACCAGAAGAATATACCAAAGCATATAATGATCTTTCTGTTGTAACGATCCCCGAGGTAGCCAAATATGGGAGACAAAATCATGTAACTGCAGATGAAGGCAGTTTGGAGCAGACCAGCTGTCCCATCATCAATATGGTAGTACTTTTGGACATCTAATAGTACACCTGAAAGATATGAATGTAAATAACATAAATGAGTGGGAAACACCCAGGTGTAGATCATTCATTCAATGTTATGAATCAAGTCCTTCACTATTCAGTGGAACTAGACAGGGCAATTTCACTACAGACTTCTTTCATCATCCATCCAGAGTAAACGGAACCAGAATTCGAGAATTTGGCGTTGGCAATGTTATGCCTTTATTGGTGAAGATATAGCCTAAATCAATTTGGCCTAATGTTTGGAGGACGTGAGAATATTAAAGTCAGAAACAATGATGTGTAACAACTATTTGCATCGGGTTTTTCAACGGCGATGATGAAAAACCCGATGCGAACCAACCGACGCGACGAAGTTTTGACGAACGTCAGGCCTAGTTGACGTCTCACTGGGCTTGGTGACGCCGCCCTGCCTTGATGACGCCACGCAGGAGAACTGCACTGGAGCACGACGGGAGGAAGCCTGATTA
Organism: Notospermus geniculatus; assembly: GCA_002633025.1. Classification (NCBI taxonomy): domain Eukaryota; kingdom Metazoa; phylum Nemertea; class Pilidiophora; order Heteronemertea; family Lineidae; genus Notospermus; species Notospermus geniculatus. The sequence continues at coordinate 125,202 of NMRB01001108.1, read as the reverse complement.
TGACGTCATAATCATGCACAACGTTACTATGGTGTGCTTGGCGACATCAGGGCGAATACATCTACTTGACGACTGCGGTCAATTATGACGCCATCACCTCAGGTTTAATTTCATAAAATCCTCCTTAATTAATTACCTTTAAGTTCATTTTCCAAAAATTTCTAATTGTGGGCCATTAATTCAACCATATATTCATTCCACCAGTTGAAAGTGCTAAAAATTACACCGTATGTGAGATATTGTACACTGAAGTTAGACACGGCTGTCAGAACTATATAACGAAACGATGACGGTGTTCCACATCTGCTGTCTGCGTGCTGCGCATTGGCGCCGCTACGCGGCGTTCCGGGAACGTTGCGTCTAGAGCAATCTGGTCAAAGTCCAAGGTCAAAATAAGACCAAGGTCCGCAGGCTCAGATTGGACTTCAGTCAGACTTTCATTAAAGTCTGACTTGACTCAATGCTACAAGCAAAGAAAACGTCTGGCCTGAAATGTCCATCGTGTGCGCTATATTGTGGCTGCCCTTTGGTTTCTACAGAAAGGTTTCTGAATCATAGGCTGTGGTAATAATGTGTGAAGCGCTTAGAGAGCGTAATACGCTATGAAGCGCTATATAAGAACTCGCCATTATTATTATTATTATTATTAGTCTAACTTCAGCTATACTTTAGGCTAAAGTCCGACCCAAGCATACGGCCCCAAGTCTCTCTGAAAGAAAATCAGTACAGGTACAATTACCGACAAAGAAAGAAAAGAAGTGATCACAAAAGATCTTTTTCTCATGAAAAGCTTATGAAAACTCACTGGTATTCTTGCCAGGCATTGTTTCAAATCTAGTCTTTAGTAGATACAGTTCTTACTATACTTTACGTTTATACTATGCTATATTATACTATACTATACGTTTGAATATGAAATAGAAATCGAGTTTCTAAGGTGAAAGACATTGCTTCCTACCAGAATCGAACCCACGGACCCTCGCATAAGGCATCAATCGCCAGCACTGAGGGGCAGCACGCCTTTAAACCACTAGGCCAAATCCCCATCTTCAAAAAAGATAGTTCAATGGCCCATGTTTAAACGAGGCGTCCATACTATACGTTTGCATACCCTTTCTGTCTCGAGTACAGTTAATGTAGTTATAAAGTCAAATATAAGGACACAGGCTGCATTCTTTTCATATTCTTTTCTTATTTCGACTTCCCCAGTACATTGATTTAACCTCAATTTATTACAAATCATTTGCCTAATTAATCATGCATGATCACAATCAGCAAGCGCACTCACAAGTTATGAAACTAATCCAAGTCAATCAATTTTGGTCAGTTATGTTTTCCAACAGTAAACAGCTAAACTGACCTCAAATCCTGGCTTTCATATCAGGTATGCCAGATATTTTCAAGTTAAGACCATAGTTTGACCACTGGACACAAGTTCATGACTGCTAATATGACATTTCTTTAACCCTGGTAATCAAAGTGTTAACTACGTTTAAAGATTGATATCAAGGATATATGTAACTGGTTATGTATTATTCCTGTTGAACTCCAAATCATAGATTTGCAAACAAGCACAGCAGGCGATACTGTGAGAGAAGAATATTTTATAAAGGGCAAACAAAGCATGATAACATAGATCATGTTCTCATGCCAAGCTGCTTCAACACTACATTGTACTTTCCTTTCGACCAGTTGAATATTCGTGTGAAAAGGCCATATGGATGAGGAAACGGTCCCCCTGATTCCATGGTCTGATGGTCACCCCATAACATGACCTGGACTTTGTGTCATTGGGGCCAAACTGTGGGTTAGGCATAATGCCAGATATCTGATTCCAACTGAGAGCAGTTAGAAAATATGAACGTTCAAGCTTCCATGGAAACCAAATGAGCGAGTGCATGAGTACTGTGATATGACTTTACTCAGTTGTGGGAAAAAAATTATCCGTCCCAAGGGATATAATCTGAGAAGTACATTCAGTTCTTTACTTCAATTCTACATTCATGTAAGAGATTAGAGATTTTCATAATAAGCTTGTCTGAACAGGACTAAAGGCATCTTAATGCTTATTTTCTCATTACTTATGTTAGTTACCAGTCGGAGAACCCACAACACTGTGTTCATATTACAGAATAATGGCCGGATATTCAAATGAGTCAATGGCCAATCACAATGCAGGATTGGAACACACCCAACTCACACCTCGGTCTACACGCATGCCAACAACGTGGCTGAATGGCAGGATTATTGACCCGTGAATGCTGGCGTTGTGCCAATATGGATCAATGCATTCATTTGCTATGAATTATGGCGGGCTGTTCTGCGGCGGTGAGGGGTGATGTCAAGGAATAAAGAGTAAAACATGGCAACAACAACATAGGAATACACAACTATCAGAGCTTGGCTATTTCTATCATGTTCACTATTCAAAGGGTGTTGTATAGATACGGTATTGTACAGATTTGCTTTGATCTAATCATGATATCTGCACAAATACCGGTAATAGGAGTATGAAATACATAGCCAGCTCATCAGCACTGTGGTCTGCAATGCAACAGCTGGCGTTGAGCCAACAATATGATCAAAAGGAGAGGTGGCCTGTCAATGGAATGGAAAAAGATGGAACAACAGCTTATATGAACCAAGGAGGAAAATTCCTCAATCATGAGGAGAACAAGGTCCAAATCTCCAATGAGAGGGGAAAAACCCTTGAAGATTTTGGAGCCTCGTCAAATTTTGAGCAGGGATCCCTAATACCATTTTGAAGAGAAGTTGTTGTGGAGGGGGTGTCAGTGGTGAAATGGTGGGTTAGGTTTGGACAAGTACATGTAGGGCCTAAGGCGTGAAGGGCCAATGAAAAGGTTATTTTAAAGTAGAAGGGATGGTGAGCCAGACTTGCCTCACTGGCAGCAGTGAGCGATAAAATTCTCAGTCCTGTTGACCAGCATCAAGAGTTATGTCATGCAAATGAGAGAAATGAACTGTATTCATAAAACAGTGAGAGTGTGGCCATGGTGGCATGATTCCAAATTTACATACAATACAATACTTGTAGTTGTACTGTAAATCATGGGTCACATTCTCATGTTCTGTAGGATTTAAAACAAAAGCAACACATCCTTTCCTCCTATTACCTTGACATGCTTGAGACACTGCAATAAGGCCATGCTTATTTTATTTGTTGGATTACGGATTTTTACCATAGAATGCAAGTACGGTAGGGAGAAAAAAAAATAAAAATAAAAAAGTCTTCCTTGTTATTCGCTGCCTGCTTCACCGTCACTCAAAGGTAAAAATCTTCCCCATCAGCCGTTTTGGCTGTTCACGTTCCTGCACAAAGCATGCTGGGAGCGATGGGATGGGGCAACTATGTAGAATTGCAGAATTTTTCAACTGAATTTTACGATCGGCGCGGAAAAAAATTTGTTTTCGTGTTTTCTGGGGCTGGCGAGGAAAAAAAAGACTGCCGAAAGTGGTAGGTCGGGAAAAATTTTTTTTTTTCACTTTCTGATTTTTTAGGGTAGGAGGGTCCGTAATCCAACAAAAAAAATAAGCGTGGCCTAAGGTCAGTCACAAGACTCAAGGACCAGAACTCATTTTAGTTTTTTAGAGCAAGTCTCACTTCTGAAATGGTGCTGAGAAAAATGTACAGGAAATACCATTCAGGAATGGAAATGTCTGCAGGCACTAACAACCACCGCATATTCTCGCTGGTCTATCGTTCCGCCCTACATGTAACTAAAAGTGAAATTCATGCAATGACCTGTCACACTCTGCTTATCCAATCCAATTCATGCCTCCTACCACAGAGGAGGAACTAACATCAGGCCATCCTCATCCCTGCATTTCATTACGAGTACACTGGTACTAGGAATGCGAATAGCTATGTAGCCTACAGAAGACGGTCTCATGAGTCAGAAATCAATGGCTCTTGAATTTACTGGTCACAAAATACTGATGACTGAATGAGAAGTCCTGAATTTAGAAGGGCAATATATGTGTCTATTCCAAAATCTGTACAAAACTGACAAAATGTTTAGTTTAATAAATAGTTTAGACCAAGAGAAATGACTCATAAGAACAACTTGATGATATGGTCCCCGGAAGTAGCTAGTGGTACGATGTTTTCATCAGCATGCATCAGGAGTTTCAGTGACCCATTTTATTTTCAATCTTAGAGTTATCACAGATATTCACTTGTGTAACATGATTATTAGGACATGATATGATGTCCTATCTTCCCTCAAGATCCTTCCCAATGTTTCAAAATTCAGTACACATTTTCTGTCAATTTGCTCTGAAATTGGTATCTGGGCTAATTTATGGGAAATAACCAATCTAATGTAGAAATGGATTACGGTACTCAGTATTGCAGTTTAGGTATGAGTAGACATTACTGTTATCATTACACACTTTTACTCAGGATTTTTGAACATGATCACTCTTCTTACTCATGAGCTGCTTGGTGAACTTCCTGAATTAGGATGAAGATAAATGGAAAGACTAGAGGTCATTTTGCATCATTTAGGAAGTAGTGCAACTAACTTGTAAACACAAAGGACCGTATGCACAAAACGAAGATTACCGGTATCTTGAACTCAGGTTGAGCCACAACTTTTTAATTGTTCAGGTTTGCCACAGCATGATGTGACAATGGAAATGTTGTGGCTCAACCTGAGTTCAAAAATCGTTTGCTGCATACGGCCCAAAGAGAACAATGGATATACCTGTATCAGAAATGACCTCAGATTATGTGGGAGAACACTAAGAATGCAGAAGGTAAAATCCCAATCATCACCACATTTCCGTGTCGATCACTTCTGCATGTCGGAGATTTAAACTGATGTGTCACCTGATTCAGAATCAGAGAGTGAAAAGCCATGAACAATTTCTCCGACATTCTGACATATGATTTTGGAAGTGGTAGCAGAGATATTTTCTCTTTCCAAGATTATTCAAACCGTTTACCAGTCAGAAAAGTACAGTGAAGTACAGTAGTCAGAAAAGTACATGTACAGTCTCCATATTCATATTAAGTTTAGTCTAAGCAAGCTGGGTAGCTTTTGTCAGCAACAATAGGCAGGCCTATGCGGTGGGATTAGACATCGCCCCAGGGTTCTGAATCTTTCAGAGGGAAATTTCACCAAATGCCTGCAAAACATGGAAAGCCTCGGCCCATACATGTACCCTGCCAGCCCAGGGTTTACGCCAGAAAAAATATTTAGGGGGGGGGCACAATCCGGGTGCCTCCAGCCGAAGTGGGGGGTCTGGGGGGGGGGCCTCCCCAGAAAATTGTTTTTCCAGAAGCCAGGAGATGCATTTTCTGAGCATTTCAGAGCTTAAAACTTCCTGTGTACAGATCTTTGTTTGACTGTTGTATCTCTTGACTGTTGTATTCTGTCACTAATCATCACAGATAAGATTTATTTACCATGCACACCACCCGTCTTAGCAATGGCATGCGCCAAACACTGTTTCAAATCATGATCACTTGATTTAGTTGGCAAGCATTTTAGGAGTATGTTGATGAACAGATAAAGATTGTCAGGAGGTGTCAATACAACATTCATGAAGTATGAAAAAGGTCACATAAATAGACCAAACATTCACATTTGTATGTACAGCCGGGTGGCTGTGGGCGGCGCCGCCCATGACCATTTTCGTCCGCCCAGTACTCAACCCATATCGTAAAAGTGATGCATCACCCCCCGCCCTCAACGTGCCGTGACCCCACAGTCCACCACTCGGCACTCACCAAATCCTGGGCAGAACCCTGCCATTGTCAATGTCATTGTCATTCTCTGGCTTCTGCTAGAGGAAGGGACAATAGAGTAGATGATACATTTTGGTGGGCCTAATCAGTAAAAAAACATTAGGCCTAGGCCTAGGCGTACTGCACCGACCGTACACAGTCACCGACAAGTGTCACTGTCTGTCTCAAAGGTGCTCTAGTTCGAATTGGAAACATTACGGTGTGCCACCTATTGTCAACTTCTGGTACTAACAGCTTTTTGTTTGTTTTTGAGCGTAAAATCATTATTATATTTCAGTTAGAAGAATATTTATCAAGATAGATATAAAAATAGATAACATTAATGTTTTGGTATACAGGGTGCTGCCACCTGTCCAAGGAAAAATAACTATTATAATCAACCATGTAAATAAACAAACCGTAATGTTTACAATTCGAACTAGAGCACCTTTAACATGTTTAAGAAGCAAACACAGTAGCTGGACTGACGTGACAAGCAAGCGAGAAGGAAATGCCAACAACAAATGGCTAGGTTATCCACTGACAACTTTCTTCATTCCTGTCGGGATTCCTGTTCATTTTGTAGTAGCCCTACAGTTTTATTACTATTAGTCAAGACCAACAACTGCCTATAGCCTGCCCTAAAGCAAAATTGAAAACAGACACAACACGACATAACACATGGCACTTAACATGCTTAATACAATTAATGTGTAACAACATCATGACATAACCAATAACGCCAAAATAAACTCAACATGCTAGCCTACTACTAGGAAAATAACAGGATTGACTTCTGATACGACCCCTGTACTGTAAACACAGACTTTAGTGCAAGCGTACTAACCAGCAATCGTAAACCTGTCCATGTAGTTCAGAAGATTGATGAATAACAGTATTGATACTTTGAAATGCCAGGAAGATTCACTGTGCTGAATGATGCCACTTCACAAATTATTGCTCAGTTAGTGTCTAGGAAAAAGTTCCAATGCATTTTTTTTGAGTTGAAAACTTACGTCTGCAGGAATGAATGATCCAGCCAGCGTCACTGCAGACCAGAAGAATATACCAAAGCATATAATGATCTTTCTGTTGTAACGATCCCCGAGGTAGCCAAATATGGGAGACAAAATCATGTAACTGCAGATGAAGGCAGTTTGGAGCAGACCAGCTGTCCCATCATCAATATGGTAGTACGTTTGGACATCTAATAGCACACCTGAAAGATATGAATGTAAATAACATTAAATGAGTGGGAAACACCCAGGTGTAGATCAAATTTCACTACAGACTTCTTTCATCATCCATCTAGAGCAATCTGGTCGAAGTCCAAGGTCAAAATAAGATCAAGGGCCGCATGCTCAGATTGGACTTCAGTGACTCAATGCTGCAAGCAAAGAGAACGTCTAACTTCATCTATACTTTAGGCTAAAGTCCAACCCAAGCATACGGCCCCAAGTCTCTCTGAAAGAAAATCAGTACAGGTACAATTACCTACAAAGAAAGAAAAGAAGGTGATCACAAAAGATCTTTTTCTCATGAAAAGCTTATGAAAACTCACTGGTATTCTTGCTAGGCATTGTTTCAAATCTAGTCTTTAGTAGATACAGTTCTTACTATACTTTACGTTTATACTATACTATACTATACTATATTATACTATACTATACGTTTGCATACCCTTTCTGTCTCGAGCACAGTTAATGTAGTTATAGTGTCAAATATAAGGACACAGGCTACATTCTTTTCATATTCTTTTCTTATTTCGACTTCCCCAGTACATTGATTTAACCTCAATTTATTACAAATCATTTGCCTAATTAATCATGCATGATCACAATCAGCAAGCACACTCACAAGTTATGAAACTAATCCAAGTCAATCAATTTTGGTCAGTTATGTTTTCCAACAGTAACCAGCTAAACTGACATCAAATCCTGGCTTTCATATCAGGTATGCTAGATATTTTCAAGTTAAGGCCAAAAAAAAAAAAAGATCTGTTTCTGGTTTTAGGGTCCAGTGATGACTGATGCGGTCATGCGGTTTTTTTTTTTTTTTTTGAGGACTTTTTTAAAGCATGGGAATGTGTCCCAATGGTGCAAAAAGTGAGAATATTAAACATATAAAACTATGACAGGTCCTCTTGCTCCTGTATATATACACTAAAAGCAATTGCAAAGGGCTATGTAGCATTGTCTGGTATTGTGGAGCTATGTGACTCAACACCAGTTGTTTGCTTTGCTGTGTTTGCTCTCTTTAGTTGAATGCTTTTTGCTTCACTCTGTTAATCCTTGGTGAGGGATACGCTAGGCGGCGCTGGCAGTGCAAAATTCGTCTGCTACGGTCATTTTTTGAACTTTGGCGAAAAAAAAACTTGGCATGCGGGTGTGTGTGAACTGACGCGCGCGGAAACCAGAAACAGATCTTTTTTTTAGGCCTTAGGTCAATTTCCTGCACTCTGAGACACGAACAATAATGGTCTTATATATGAGGCGCCATGTGGGAATTTAATTGTTTCCCAAAATTATTTGGAAATAATGTCATTGTTTCAAACCATAAATGTACGTATTTTGACTTATTTTATCCAATAAAGTCATACATAAAACCATGAAATTATTATTCAAACCAGAATTTATATTAAACATGGTTTCATTCCCATGAAACTTTCGCAAATTCATGGTTTTGAAAACATAACTTACTTTCAAACCATGAAGTCCATGCAATTTCATGGTTTGCAAACCGTGAGAATGATATACAAAACCATAAAATCGGCAAAATTATTTGTTTTCAAACCGTAATAATGTGAACGCATCATGGATTGTAAACATTGCAAATTGCAAAAATCATGCTTTGCAAACCATGATAATCCGCAAAAGCATGGTTTGGGAAACCATGGAAATCGCCATATCCATGGTATGCGTATAATTGTATGCGCAGTGGAACATAGACTGGTCTCTGCCCTCGTTTCGTTCCGTTCCGCTGCACTCGACCAGTAGACAGCGGGCAGAGGATCAGTCCATTGTTCCACTGTGCATACAATTATACGCATACCATGGATTTGACTATTTCCATGGTTTGCAAACCATGAGTTTTGCTGTAATCATGGGATCGAAAACCATGCTTTTGTGCATTATCATGGTTTGCAAACCATGATTTTTGCAATGTTCATTGTTTACAATCCATGAGTGGATTTGATATTCATGGTTTGAAAACCAAGATGTTTGCCGATTTTTCGTGATTTGCAAACCATGAATTTGCATGAACTTAATGGTTTGAAATTATTTTGTTATGGTTTGAAAGCGAGGTATGTTTTCAAAACCATATTTGTCTAGGTTTCATAGAATGAAACCATAGGCCTATGTTTAGTCTAATTCATGGTTTGAAAAATAATTCAATGGTTTTGTTTATACTTTTATTGGATGAAATAAGTCAAAATACGTACATTTATGGTTTGAAACAATGATATTATTTCAAATAATTTTGGTAAACAATTAAATTCCCACATGGCGCCTCATACTTATATCGTATTTGATTTTGCTGAAAATTGTTTTGCACAATTTGCCGGCGGCCCCCTGTCCCTATGCTAGCTACGGGCCTGGTAGTTTATTAACATTATTCTTTCTTTACAAAACTCGATTTTACTAGCTTGATTCTTACATGTATGTGAACAAAATTAGTACGCTCACCGTACTTACATGTATATAGAAAAATGTACTTTTTAATTAATCAGTTACTTTTTATTTAATCAATCAATTACGTGTATACGTGTAATTGAGACTTTAATGCTGCTATATTCGCAAATAAAAGATCAATCCATCCCTATTCCAACTTATCATCGTTTTTATTTCTTTCAATCCTTATGTCAACCATTTTCTGAAGGGGCTGTCAGATATGAGGCGCCATGTGGGAATTTAATTGTTTACCAAAATTTTGGCGGGCTGTTCTGCGGCGGTGAGGGGTGATGTCAAGGAATAAAGAGTAAAACATGGCAACAACAACATAGGAATACACAACTATCAGAGCTTGGCTATTTCTATCATGTTCACTATTCAAAGGGTGTTGTATAGATACAGTATTGTACAGATTTGCTTTGATCTAATCATGATATCTGCACAAATACCGGTAATAGGAGTATGAAATACATAGCCAGCTCATCAGCACTGTGGTCTGCAATGCAACAGCTGGCGTTAAGCCAACAATATGATCAAAAGGAGAGGTGGCCTGTCAATGGAATGGAAAAAGATGGAACAACAGCTTATGAACCAAGGAGGAAGATTCCTCAATCATGAGGAGAACAAGGTCCAAATCTCCAATGAGAGGGGAAAAACCCTTGAAGATTTTGGAGCCTCGTCAAATTTTGAGCAGGGATCCCTTACCATTTTGAAGAGAAGTTGTTGTGGAGGGGGTGTCAGCGGTGAAATGGTGGGTTAGGTTTGGACAAGTACAGAAGTAGGGCCCAAGGCGTGAAGGGCCAATGAAAAGGTTATTTTAAAGTGGAGAAGGGATGGTGGAGCCAGACTTGCCTTCTTTCTCACTTCACCTCCAGAGGAATCTGGCAGCAGTGAGCGTGAAATTCTCAGTCCTGTTGACCAGCATCAAGAGTTACACTCATTCAAATGAGAGAAATGAACTATATTCATAAAACAGTGAGAGTGTGGCATGATTCCAAATTTACATACAATACAATACTTGTAGTTGTACTGTAAATCATGGGTCACATTCTGTAGGATTTAAAACAAAAGCAACACATCCTTTCCTCCTATTACCTTGACATGCTTGAGGCACTTTGCAATAAGGTCAGTCACAAGACTCAAGGACCAGAATTCATTTTAGTTTTTTAGAGCAAGTCTCACTTCTGAAATGGTGCTGAGAAAAATTTGCAGGAAATACCATTCAGGAATGGAAATGTCTGCAGGCACTAACAACCACCGCATATTCTCGCTGGTCTATCGTTCCGCCCTAACTAAAAGTGAAATTCATGCAATGACCTGTCACACTCTGCTTATCCAATCCAATTCATGCCTCCTACCACAGAGGAGGAACTAACATCAGGCCATCCTCATCCCTGCATTTCATTACGAGTACACTGGTACTAGGAATGCGAATAGCTTCTATGTAGCTACAGAAGACGGTCTGGTGAGTCAGAAATCAATGGCTCTTGAATTTACTGGTCACAAAATACTGATGACTGAATGAGAGAAGTCCTGAATTTAGAAGGGCAATATATGCGTCTATTCCAAAATCTGTACAAAACTGACAAAATGTTTAGTTTAATAAATAGTTTAGACCAAGAGAAATGACTCATGAGAACAACTTGATGATATGGTCCCCGGAAGTAGCTAGTGGTACGATGGCATCAGGAGTTTCAGTGACCCATTTTATTTTCAATCTTAGAGTTATCACAGATATTCACTTGTGTAACATGATTGTTAGGACATGATATGATGTTCTATCTTCCCTCAAGATCCTTCCCAATGTTTCAAAATTCAGTACACATTTTCTGTCAATTTGCCCTGAAATTGGTATCTGGGCTAATTTATGGGAAATAACCAATCTAATGTAGAAATGGATTACTCAGTATTGCAGTTTAGGTATGAGTAGACATTACACACTTTTACTCAGGATTTTTGAACATGATCACTCTTCTTACTCATGAGCTGCTTGGTGAACTTCCTGAATTAGGATGAAGATAAATGGAAAGACTAGAGGTCATTTTGCATCATTTAGGAAGTAGTGCAACTAACTTGTAAACACAAAGTCAAAGGACCGTATGCACAAAACGAAGATTATCTTGAACTCAGGTTGAGCCACAACTTTTTAATTGTTCAGGTTTGCCACGGCATGAAGTGACAGGGGAAATGTTGTGGCTCAACCTGAGTTCAAAAATCGTTTGGTGCATAGGGCCCAAAGAGAACAATGGATACCGGTATCAGAAATGACCTCAGATTATGTGGGACAAGACTAAGAATGCAGAAGGTAAAATCCCAATCATCACCACATTTCCATGTCGATCACTTCTGCATGTCGGAGATTTAAATTGATGTGTCACCTGTTTCAGAATCAGAGAGTGAAAAGCCATGAACAATTTCTCCGACATAATCCAATGATATTCTGACATATGATTTTGGAAGTGGTAGCAGAGATATTTTCTCTTTCCAAGATTATTCAAAGCGTTTAACCAGTCAGAAAAGTACAGTGAAGTACAGTAGTCAGAAAAGTACAGTGTCCATATTCAAGTTACCGTATTTTCCTGACTATAGGGCGCACCTGACTATAAGGCGCACCCCCAATTTCACCCAAAATCTCTGATGAAATCCATACATAAGGCGCACCTCCCTATAAGGCGCAGTCCTGTCAGTGCATATTATACACATACGATGCATGGCTGCTCAGTGTGCATTGACCCAACAACAGCTAAGCTGACAATTACAGGGTCTGATTGCCTTGTTTTAACCCATTGACATTTGCAATTCTGCTGTTGGTACTGATGGATCTGGTTGTATGATTTCTTAGCTTGTTGTGACAAATTAGGCCTAACTGAAACTTCATCAGTTCACAGTTCACTGCATCATCTGTCAACCAGCACTGTGACAATGACTTTGGCTTGCATGCATCCATGCATGCTTGAATGCTTGGGTTCGTCAGTGTCTTGACACTTCTGATCAAATTGTCAGACTGGATCCGCAGATAAGGCGCACCACCCTATAAGGCGCACCCCCAATTTTAGACCCTTCTTCAAGGAAAAAGCCTGCGCCTTATAGTCCGAAAAATACGGTAAGTCTGGGTAGCTGGGTACATGTAGCTTTTGTCAGCAACAATAGGTAGGCCTATGCGGTGGAATTAGACATGGCCCCAGGGTTCCAAATCTCTTTCAGAGGGAAATTTCACCAAATGCCTGCGAAACATGGAAAGCCTAGGCCCATACCCTGCTAGCCTGTAGTATTCTGTCACTAATCATCACAGATAAGATTTATTTACCATGCACACCACACTTAGTGTGGTGTGCATGGTAATAGCAATGGCATGTGCCAAACACTGTTTCAAATCATGATCACTTGATTTAGTTGGCAAGCATTTTAGGTATGTTCATGAACAGATAAAGATTGTCAGGAGGTGTCAATACAACATTCATGAAGTATGAAAAAGGTCACATAAAAAGGACCCAAAGACCAAACAGTCACATTTGTATGTACAGCCGGGTGCCTGTGGGCGGCGCCGCCCATGACCATTTTCGTTCGTTCGGTACTCAACCCATATCTTTAAACCCCGCCCTCAACGTGCCATGACCCCACAGTCCACCACTCGGCACTCACCAAATCCTGGGCAGAACCCTGCCATTGTCAATGTCATTCTCTGGCTTCTGCTAGAGGAAGTGACAATAGAGTAGATGATACATTTTGGTGCGCCTAATCAGTAAAAAAACCTTAGGCCTAGGCCTACGTGTACTCCACCATACACAGTCAACGACAAGTGTCACTGTCTGTCTTAAACGTGCTCTAGTTCGAATTGTAAACATAACGGTGTGCCACCTATTGTCAACTTCTGGTACTAACAGATCAGATAAAGTCGAATTAAATCTCGCCTTTCCCAATTTTTTTGTTTGTTTTTGAGCGTAAAATCATTAATATATTTCAGTTACAAGAATATTTATCAAGAAAGATATAAAAATAGATATTAACATTAATGTTTTGGTATACACGGTGCTGCCACCTGTCCAAGGAAAAATAACTATTATAATCAACCATGTAAATAAACAAACCGTAATGTTTACAATTCGAACTAGAGCACCTTTAAGAAGCAAACACAGTAGCTGGACTGATGTGACAAGCAAGCGAGAAGGAAATGCCAACAACAAATGGCTAGGTTATCCACTGACAACTTTCTTCATTCCTGTCGAGATTCCTGTTCATTTTGTAGTACTAAAAGTTTTTATAAGTCAAGACCAACAACTGCTAGGCTAGGCCTATAGCCTAAAGCAAAATTGAAAACAGACGGCAAAACACGACATAACACATGACACTTAATACAATTAATGTAACAACATCATGACATATAACCATAACGCCAAAATAAACTCAGCATGCTACTACTAGGAAAATAACAGGATGATTGACTTCTGATACGACCCCTGTAAACACAGACTTTAGTGCAAGCGTACTAACCAGCAATCGTAAACCTGTCCATGTAGTTCAGAAGATTGATGAATAACAGTATTGATACTGTGATATAAGACCGACAGGCCGGGGTATGAGGGATTAATCGGTTCTTCCTCTTCTCCTTCTCTTCAGCCACTTCTGCAACATCCCCATCACCGTTTATACACGGGTTGTTAATGAGTACATTTGGGTCAGGCGTGTAACCGAAGTGATTTCCACTCGTCGTTCGTCGACGTGTTTGCGGTCCTCCGTTTTCGACTGGATCATCATCCGTCGGTGTTATATCCCCATCCACCAATCTGTCATGTTCTAGCGACGTAGACATATCTTCCATGTGTACACTGTCATGAATGGGGAATAAATTTGCGGTAGTCTGAGTCTGAACCATTGAAACTAGCACAAAATGCATGAAATGTGAAGCATGCGAGGAACACTTTTCAACGATCACACCACCTCATCGCCATTGCATTGACCTTGACCTCATCTGCATAGATGTGACAACTATAGCCCTAGCGGTGTGATGGGGAACTAGGCAATACATCGATTTCCGATCCCGTCAAGTTGCGCGGCACTGTTTTGGCGGCAAACGCTCTCCGTGTCCCTGTCATGCGGTCTCATTTAACCAGATAACAGACACATGACATGCATGACGGCAAAAATGGGAAACAGTTTTGGCAAATACCACTGCTGTCGGATGCCAGTCGGGGAGGGCAGGCCGGGGGGATCCACGGCCGGATCCACGATTTCCCGCGGAATAGAGGGGCCCGTAGGCCTACCTAATAGTAGAGGGGGCGCACTGTGCTAGAAACATTGAAATCTGGGGTGAATTTCACTGATTTGCTCCAAATTTCAGAATTTCACAGTCAGTTTTACTGATTTTTGGCCGAAAGGGGGGGGGGCGGCGCCCCCCGGATCCGCGCCTGGGAGGGAGGGGCAGAGTGGCGGATTTCCCTTACGAAAATCTTCATTTTAGGCCTACCATGGTAATTCTGAACGGTACAGTTTACCATCATGGTATAATTGGCTTTTACCATGGTAAACCTTCTTTTACCGTACAGAACTAGCATTCACCATGGTAAAATGGAGAATATTTTTTATAAGGGTTGGGGGGCAGCTGCTTGGCGCAACCCCTTATGGCGGCAGAGTGATGTCTTATGATGTCTTTTTTTGCCTCAGACATGGGAAACGCATATTTGACATTTTGGAAATTTTCTGGGAAGACCCCAGACCCCGCCCTGCGCACTTTGGCGGCCCTTTCCGGCGAAAATTCTAGGCTGGATGCT
>NMRB01001108.1:82745-96346 GCA_002633025.1 Notospermus geniculatus | reverse complement strand
GGGGGGGGGGGGGGGGGGGGCACCATCATTTGCTTCCCAACTTGGGTGGCATTTAAATATCTAAAGGGTGAAATCTACTGGTAGGGAATGCTTTTAAAATCATGCATGACTAACTTGATAGGACCATAGAATTTGAACTGACTCGGGGGTAGTCACTATCTTGGAAGATCCAACATGTCGACCTACCAGTAGCCCCCATCCATTTTGGTTACATTTCCTTGGGAACTATTGTACCCACTGCTAAAGATATTCAGGGTGAAGTGTCTTGTGCAAGGACCAAATTAAGTAGTCTTGATCTGTCCCAAATTGTTAGAAAGTTTGTCTCTGCGGCATGAGGAAACCAACTTGATATGTGGCCCTTTGCCAGTAATATGTGTGCAATAATGCCCGATAAATAAATCAGTGATGCACACACATGTACCTACTAATGCTTGCTGTGCATGAAATTGTTATCATTCTCTTTGCCAGTGATTAGTATATTGCATCCTATTTGCAAATGCCAAAGGGGCTACACCGTTACTCTGCCCTGTTCCCTGGTATCCATCCTTACTTCAGAAAAGTCCTTATGTGTTGAACCTGGCCAGGCTCAAACTTCTTGAAAACTTCTTTGTGGCAATGTGAAGAAAATTTCAATAAAAGTTCTTTGTTTCTGTCCATTGCCAAGTTCTTGGATTACCATGCAGTAAAACTTGTACTGATTAATGATAAACATTGAATAAATTGAATTCAACAACCACATCTGGTGTTCCTTGTGGTGAATGTGTTAGGTTCAACACATCAGGGCTGTCTTGCCATGATATTTTGAAGTTACCCAACTGATTATTGGAAGACTGTTACTTTGACCTCGAATGGATGTTCTGTATCAAAATGTTGTTTCATTCCAGATGATATAGTTACATTTGTGTTGCATTTAGTCTGATTTTGTAGATTATTTTGGACCAAGGTGGTTTTGAAACATCTCCATTATACCCTACAACTATCAGATGATGATGCCTTTCTTTCGGTTTCTATTTGGATGTTGCGATTATTTGGAATTTCTAAGATCCTGAAAAAAAATTAACCAATGCCAATTACACGTTCGTGATTTTCAATCAATCATCTTGATGGCATCAGTTGAAACATGGCTGAGGGCAAACATATTGATTTTTCAGTTCCCAGGGCATCATACAGATGCCTCACCTACACCCATTTCAGAGTGTCTATCAGTGGAAATCTCCTTCAAATTTTTTAGGAGTAAGGTAAGAACTTGTCCTTGAAATGCCAAAGGCACAGCCAGCGAGCTTGTAGGGTCTTCTAGGCATGTTTTGAGACCTCCTTGATCCAACCCTTCCAAACTAGCCTCCCAGAAAGTACTAGTATCTTGCCCTGTAAGGACTTTAAGCATGCTTATATTTGAATTTGAGACAAATTTCTTCAAGTAATCGCATGAATTGTGCTAAATGAATGATTATGTCTTTGGTGCCAAGTGCTATGTATGTGTCCTTACACGGCAGGATAATGTTGTCCCTAACACCGGGCAGAAAATCAGCCGGTTTGTGTCCTTGGCTCTTTGATGCCTTTTAAGGACATTTACCCCGGAATTTGTGACATTTTTTTTTAACTTGAATTTGAGAGTATCGATTCTTGGCTGATTTTAGAGCCTGTTTATTCTTGTCAGAAAATGACTGCTAACTGGGTTGTTGTTGTGCATGTCAGTGAATCTCATGGTATTGTGCCTTAGATTTAAAGATGACTGTCATACTGTGGTACCATTTTAGCTTGTGTTTCCCCATTCATCTCAATGCACTTTCTGTTCATACTTCTGAAGAAATATTGTTTTTGCTCTCACAGGTTTATAGGCCAGTTACTCAAGCTGCTCGTGTGTAACAATGAAAAGTTTGGTGCTCATCTACAGAAGCATGTGAAGGAACTCGTTGGACATGAACTCAACCCGACAGTCTACCCGATCCTGTTTGATCAAATCAAGGTCTATATGGACAAATGTTTCAACCCCATGGGACAGGTAAATATGCACTATGAGCTGACAACTTCTTTTGGACATTCACATATCAGTCGCCTGCAAAATTTCAATCCTACTCACTGTGGCATTATTTTCGTAATCTTCTATGACAGGTGAACCTGAATGATACTAACACCCAGTTTGTGGAGAACATCATCTTTATAATGAAGAATATCCTAGAGAACAAGACGGAACAGCCCTGTGAGCACCTCGGCCTCACAAGCATTGAGCCGCTGATGTTGAACATTGTCAGGTAGGCAGGATAGCAAAGGTTTCATCGCAGAAGGGCTGGGTCACTGAAGAAGCACACAATCATGTAGTTTTGTTGCTGAACGTGCATTGGAACTGCTTAGAAAAGGATGAAATGGGACCAGAAACTGAGCTTTTGCGAACTCTACATCTTTAAAAGAGGAGCTTGCCTTTCATTTTCACACTTCACTGATGTTTATCACATTCCTCATTCTAGATACGTGCGCCACCTGGACTCCAGTATTCATGCCATTCAGATCAAAACGAAACTCTGCCAGCTTGTCGAAGCGGTAAGTTCAGATCGAGATGTCTCTAGGTTTCGTTTCACACTCTGCCTCCTGACTCTGTATAACTGACCTTCTCATTGTGGAAAACAAGTGATAACTGAGGCGTACATATTCTCTCATTATTTTGTCTAGATGATGAACAGACGAGATGAGTTGACATTCAGACAGGAGATGAAATTCCGTAACAAGTTGGTGGAGTACCTGACCGACTGGATCATGGGCAATTCCCATCAGCTCAATGTACAGGGAGATATTTCACTTATGTCCAGGTAAGGTGCCTTCACTTTTGATTAGTGACTCTCACTTCAGGATTAAATCCACATCAGTTGCCAAAATTGGTGAGGCAATTTGTGGCAGGGAATTCTAGATATTTTGGGCTACCCGCCTGTCGATCAATATGAATTGTATCTGTTTACAGGGATCTTGATCAGGCCAGTATGGAAGCAGTGGCAGCTCTTCTAGCCGGCCTACCTCTTCAACCAGAGGAGAGTGATCGTGGTGATCTCATGGAGGCCAAGTCACAGCTTTTTGCCAAGTAAGTTGGGAATCTGAATGGAGTGCCTTTTCGTGTTGATCAGTCGTGGTGCGAGCTGATATTGTCCAATGGATATGTGAAGGCAGGAAAGGGCCATGCTCCCAAAGTGGTCAGAAACAAATGACATTCCCACCTACTTTCTCCCATCTACAGGTACCTGACTCTGTTCATGAACCTGCTGAATGACTGTGCAGAGGAGGCCGAGGACAAGTTCATGGAAACGTCACGAAAGAGATCGAGTTCAAATCTGAGTGCGCTCAGAAATTGTACAGTCANTAGATGAATCATGTCTTCACTGAAATGACCAATCAGAGCTTCTTATCGAGATTGTCCATCTCGTAATTGAAATATGGAATAATGTCAGGAACCATTGGTTAAAAAGACATTTCATTTAGAGCTGAGTTCCAAAAATGGCATTGTAAAGACTGGGGCTGACCTAGGATTGAACCCAGAACCTGAGAGGTGACAAGCACTGATGTTTCCACTTAGCCACTCTGACAACCACGGGTTCTGCTCATTCAGCTATGTGATTTTCAGTTCTTACGAAAGTGATGTAGGAGCAGTCAGAATAAAGACATCTTATGCATGTAGATGTTGTCGTTCGGGTCTGATGGAACTAACGATTTTTTTATGAACCACTTTCAGTTTCTGTTTTTTCAGTCTCGCCCTGTGATTCAATCATCGAACGGGAGCCCACCATGAAGATGAAGCGAGGCTTGACGTTGATGTGTAAGATAATGCAGAACATCGCCAACCATGTCCAGTTCACCAAGGAGCAACACATGAGGCCGTTCAATGAATTCCTCAAGTCGAATTTTGAATCTGCACGGAGGTTTGTACATTTCATTATCTATGACCACACACTTTGTTGATTCATTGTAGACATCTAAAGGGTTAACTTGCCCCTAGGTTCCTCATGATGATAAATTGCTTCTTTCTCCAGCTTCATCATAGCGATAGCGTCAGACTGTGAGAGCTCAGATCCTGGGAATCACAGTGTGTCCTTCATCAATGACTCCAACGTTCTGGCCCTGCATCGTTTGCTCTGGATCAACCAGGAGAAGATCGGCGAGTATTTGTCAAGTAACCGTGACCACCGTGCCGTAGGTCGCAGACCGTTTGACAAGATGGCCACCCTGTTGGCCTACTTGGGTCCCCCAGAACACCGACCGCTTGATTCTCAGTAAGTTATCATAGAACATACAACACATTGCCAACCACTCTCACTCTCAGGAAAATTTTTCTCCTTGGCCAGTGGGTCAGCCATTATTTGGCTTGGTACTGTTTGGCTTTTGTTATACTTGTCAATATGCGTAGTATCATATTCCATGGAGTACAGTGTCAATTGCCATTCAGTCACTCTGAAAACGTTCATTTTCCCTCCCAGGTGGAACAGCATGGATATGACGAGTACGAAGTTTGAGGAGATCATGTCCAAGCACAACATGCATGAGAAAGACGAGTTCAAATCGGTCAAGGCATTGAATATCTTCTACCAGTCTGGGACGAGTAAAGCAGGCAACCCGGTGTTCTACTACATTGCAAGAAGATACAAGTAAGTATACCAATGACACGGATTATCTGATATTTACTGGATTGCTGGACACGAACTGGATAGACGTGCAGTGGAAGGAAAGTGGTTCATCTGTTGATCTTGTTTGCAGAGTTGGTGAGGTGAATGGCGACCTGCTCATCTACCATGTACTGCTCACCCTGAAGCCCTACTACCACAAACCATTTGAGTTGGTTATCGACTTCACGCACACTTGTGCAGAGAACAGATTCAGGGTAAGTGAATTTGTCAAGATATTTTCGAGTACGGTAACTAGGCCCTGTAAGAAGTGGGAATTGCACACTCAGTTGATCTCATTGACCACATGTCAGTGAGTTGATCCGTGGCCATCAGGTTAAACGAACCGGTGCACACGATTTGCAAAAGCGTTTTGTTCCCTCCTTTCAGACGGATTTCCTCTCCAAATGGTTCTTCGTGATGCCCGAAGTTGTCTACCAGAACATCTATCAAGCGTACATTTACAACTGCAACTCATGGGTGCGGGAGTACACGAAGTATCACGATCGGATACTGGCGCCACTCAAAGTCTACGTAAGTTTTCTCATTGATCAATATCAAATCTTCTATGTGCAGAAATACTTGTGACTTCCACAAGACCCAGTACGTGGCAAATGGGGCAGCCCTGGGCGAAGTACATGTATACAAGAATGGGTTTTTCGAAGTTGCCAGCTCCTGACGACATTCCCTATATGTTCACTTTTCAGAATAATCGGAAGATCTTTTTCATCGACCACCCCTCCCGCTTAGATGACTACATAGAGCAGGACCAGCAGAAGTTGCCACCTGCCACCCTCTCCCTTGAAGAAGATCTGAAAGTCTTCAACAATGCCCTCAAGTTGTCCCACAAAGACACCAAAGTGGCTATCAAGGTATAGTTTGCAGTTCTGAGCCTTCTGTGCCAAAATCAACAAATACAACTGACTCAGCGTAAAAACTGTGAGCGCCAAACTTGATATCATCAGATGTTGGTCCAGCATCAGATGCATGAAGTTGTGCCTATGATTTCGTTGTCTTATCACAATTTTCTCCTCTTGTAGGTTGGCCCGCATGCCATTCAAGTGACTTCCTCTGAGAAGAGCAAGGTGCTGGGTAACTCGGTCCTACTCAACGATGTCTATTATGCATCAGAAATAGAGGAGGTGAGCAAAGTGCGTGTTGTAGGATTTGCGGCATTTTCGATTTTATCTTCTCTGTGTCTGGGAGTTTTGAGTCTGCAACAAAATCATTGTTCCTCTAGGTTTGTTTGGTAGACGACAATCAGTACACACTGACAATTTCGAATGAAAGTGGGCCCCTCTCCTTCATCCACAATGACTGTGATAGCATTGTGCAGGCCATCATCAGGGTTCGCACGAGATGGGCTCTCACCCAACCAGTAAGTAATTAATTATATAGTGTAGCTGAAGTCTTTCAATGAGTAGTTAGCTGGGAAATTTCTTATGATAAAAAATTAAGAAACAGAAAATGATCTGTGCTGTCAGTTTCATCATTCAATCTTGACGTACTTTCTTCAAGCCATGTTGTAGAATAGCTTTACAATTGTCATTTTTTGCTTGGTTACATTTTTCATTGGTGTAATTTTCCATAAGTTTCGAAAATTTCCAGTCAACTTGTTGCTAGATACCATTTGTGTCATCTCATTGATTTCTGTTGCTAGTCACCACGGTGCAGGATTCCACGTTCCTTATGTTGAATATTTTGAAATTTTCTGATTACCACCAAAATTCAGTGAACATCTGCTGCATGTTTGCATGTGAAACCAAATATTTCGTTGATTTTAGAAAAATTCTGCATGAAATTCTGATGATTTCTCATCAAATTTTCGTACGTACCTGCATGAATCCGTTCCTAAACCGTAGAGAAAATCCTTAAGCCTTGGTGACAGTAATCCATCTTTTGGTTCCATCGGGTCTTTCAATCTCTAGTGTTTTCAGGATTCTGTCACCGTGCACACGAAGATACGGCCGAAAGATGTTCCCGGGACTCTACTCAACGTGGTATGTTATCTAACCAGAATATATTTGACTTGGGCTAGATTGTGTGAACAGTCATGGCTTGCTTTCTGTACTACATGTACACAAACAGACCCATTCTACAGACCTCATGTTACCTGGACCTTATTTCCCACAGCTAGACAGATCCCTGTGTATGTTACATGTATGTCCAGTTTCTTTCTCTCCCTCAGTCCCATTGTTTATCTCTCTCTCTCTCTCTTATAGGCGTTGTTAAACCTAGGCAGTTCTGACCCATCCCTCCGGTCTGCTGCGTACAACTTGTTGTGTGCTCTTACTCAAACGTTTGATCTCAGGATTGAAGGGCAGCTCTTAGAAACTAGTGGTAAGTTTCAATCAAAGTAAAGTAGGGGCCTAATTGTTCAAAATTGTCCTTCTGTGAGAGGCATAGAGCGAGGCTAAGAGAAGAGAGGGTGTCGCCTGAGAGATGTATCCGCTGACGAGAGGATGCTTGGAGAAAAGAGGCATCTGCTGATAGAGGTGTCCTTTCTGCTGGTGTAATCGACTTGGAGAGAGTTTCCTGAACTGTCATTCCTTCTATTTCAGGTCTCTGTATTCCTGCCAACAACACGATATTCATCAAGAGCATCAGTGAAAAACTTGCTCAGAAAGAACCTCACTTGACTCTTGAGTTCTTGGAGGAATGCATTCAGGGCTTCAGCAACTCGAATATCGAAATGAAGCACTTGTGCCTCGAGTATATGACACCATGGTTGCCAAACCTGACTAGATTCTGTCGACATTCTGATGAGAATAAGCGTCAAAAGGTGGCGCTTATCCTTGATAAACTCATCACCATGACGATAGAGGAAGATGAGGTAAGTTTTGTGATGAGTTCTTTTGGTCCTTCTGCAGCTTTTAGGCATATATTCATTCCACTGGCAGTGTGTAAGACTGAAACAAACTGACTAAATTCTTTTCGCTTTTGTGGACCACATGGAATTATTCACTTGCATCAACCAACCAACCATCATACTTGTACCTTTTAGATGTATCCCTCAATACAAGCCAAGATCTGGGGTAACATTGGTCAGGTCCCGGAGCTGCTAGACATGGTCCTTGATAGCTTCATCAAGAGGAGTGTGACAGGAGGTCTGGGGTCAAATCCAGCTGAGATCATGGCGGATACAGCAGTGGCACTGGCATCGGCGAATGTCCAGTTGGTGTCGAGGAAGGTTATTGGCAGATTAGTACGGGTAAGTTTTTTGAAGCCTGCCGCGTGAAAATTCAAGCTGACATGGAGCAAAATCATGACAGTCCTAGGGTCAAATATGTAGGGATGCTCCATGGAATAGCCTGTCTCCATAGTAGGCCTCCTAATGACACAGGGATTGCATTATTAAATTGTTGTTTCTCTGCTTTGCTCCTCAGCTGATTGATAAGACATGTATGTCTCCCACTCATACCCTTGAGCAGCACTTGATGTGGGATGACATTGCTATCTTGGCAAGGTACCTCCTCATGTTGTCTTTCAACAACTCCCTAGATGGTAAGTCTGGCTCATCTTCAATTGGTTACCGGGTACTCTTGATTCCCTTTGTTCGTTCAGTTTTGATGGTTGGTCGTTTCCTTCGTGCTCTTGAAACAAACTCCTTATTGTCCAGATTCCTTTTCAATAAATGACAGGCTCAAGATATGCGGAGATTTCCTTTATCTTATATGGTGTACTTCTTTTCACTTCAGTGGCTAGTCACTTGCCGTTCCTGTTCCACATAGTGACACTGCTGGTATCAACTGGACCGCTCTCCCTGCGTGCCTCGACACACGGCCTGGTCATCAACATTATACATTCTTTGTGTACTTGCTCTCAGCTCAATTTCAGTGGTAAGATTAATAACTGACAGCCAGTCTCACAGAAACTGCTCCAATTTGTATATCTTTTCTGAAATATCCCATAGTAGTTCACTTGACGCATCGAAAATTGCTCCATTTGTTATTTCGAAATTATTACCATTTTCTCATACATGTATCTATAACCTTCTTTTCACAGAGGAAACCATACGTGTTCTCAAGCTAAGCTTGACTGAATTTTCACTGCCCAAATTCTATCAGCTGTATGGCATCAGCAAAGTGAAATCGG
This sequence comes from Notospermus geniculatus, assembly GCA_002633025.1. NCBI lineage: Eukaryota > Metazoa > Nemertea > Pilidiophora > Heteronemertea > Lineidae > Notospermus > Notospermus geniculatus. Next base: position 87,611 of record NMRB01001108.1, on the reverse strand, counting down.
CCGCCGTTAGTGCTTTCCGGTCGACGTTTCGCACGGGGGATCGTTCGTTCACTTACCAACATGCCGAGCAAGAACGGATGTCGCTTTGCAATCTTGAGATTGTCACAGATGCATTATTGGAAATCATGGAGGTGGGCAAATTTTCACTTTTGTTGCGAAGTTCACGAAATTGAAGAAGGCTCCTGACAAAGAATTCCATCGTGTTTCATTTCATCTTCCAGGCATGTATGAAGGATTTAAGGAATTGTGATTGGCTGAAGAAGTGGCAGGTCGTTACACGGCGGTTTGCATTCCAGTATAATCCTGCCCTCCAGCCTCGTGCCATAGTTGTGTTCGGGTGCATCAGCAAGCAGGTGACAGATTCGGAAATCAAACAGCTTCTAAGGACACTCATGAGGGTAAGTTGTCGGCCCATACATGCTCAGTACCAGCGTGGCTGGGTATTTTCTTGTCTCAATGGATAGAACATGAGTGACCAGATCAAAAGTTCTTTGTCTTCTTTCAGGCATTAGAATCTGGGAATGATATAACCCCAGTAGAAGCTATAGTAATGTGTCTGACGAGACTACAGCCATTGCTTTATCCTGTAAGTAATTTTTCTGATGCCAGTTTTTGGATGGTCTTGCAATTCACCTTTAAGACTAAAGCCATTGCTTTATGATGTGAGGAACCGTTTGAGGCTATAGCCATTGCTTTATCATATGATAACTGCTTGAGACTACAACCATTGCTTTATGATATAATTGTTTGAGACCACAGCCAGAGTTTCATCTACATGTATATTCTTCTCATTCAGGAATCTCCTATCCATAACTTCTTGTTCTGGGTGGCCATAGCAGTTCTTCAACTTGAGGAGATATCTCTATTTGCCTCAGGGCTAGCCTTGCTAGAGCAGAACCTGCACACATTAGACAGTTTCAATAAGTTTGAAGAGGAGGTAGGTGCCAATAGGCTACATGTCTTGTTATTTGAGTTGGAGTTCATTGAAACAGTAACAGTATTATCATATCGTAATGTACATCTTGACATAATTTGTATTTCTTGATTTCAGACCTTGGAGAAAGTGATGATGGATACACGAGAGAAACTGGAGTGGTATTTCAAGCAGCTTGACCACTCTGTTGGCATTCTCTTCAAGGCGGACTTCAATTTTGCTCTCGTCGGACACTTACTAAAAGGATTCCGTCATCCATCCCCAACCACTGTGTCACGGACCATCAGGGTGCTAAACATGATACTAGCCATTGTAGCTAAACCTCACAAAAGGTAGGGTTCTCTAATGATGCATCATTCACCAATAATCTTTTTCACTTTTGAGATAAATATCTAAGCTGTGGTGTTAATGAGGATTGTCTGGTCAAGTCATTGACCTTGAAACTTTCTTTTAGTTCAAATGGTCCCACATCAGGATTGGAGGTTCTCTTCCCTGTCATTTCTATTTGCTTACAATCTCTCTCTTTTCCTCTGCTGCAGGGATAAATTCCAAGTTACTGAAGAAAGTGTGCCATATCTAGCTGGTAAGAATAAGATAAAGGAACCAATAATGGTATTGGTACTCATATTTCTAAATTTCTCCATCCTTTTAAACAAATGAGATGTCTGCTGAAGTACCCGTAAGGTATTGCCCATCAATTATCTGGCAAGTCCACTACCTTCTAGGTCTTGTAATAATGTGTTTGTTTCTTTTCAGCTCTCGTAGCAGTTTCTGAAGAAGTTAGAAGTCGATGTCATCTGAAACATCACTGCCGCGTTCGCCCCATCCCAGAATCCCTAAGCAGTGACAGCTTGAGTACAGATATGTCTCTACCTCCAATGCAGATGGCTCCACCCTCTGGTTCCGCGATTGCCAAACGACAGAAGAGCTGGGAGCTCTTGGACCAATCAGCCGTGGCATCGGCTGCACGGCACCAGAAGAGCACACACCTGACACAGGTACAGGTGAGGGAGCACACAACCATGCAGGTAAACCTACTGTCATCTCCTTGCCTCTCTCTTCATGGGCAGTATCCTCTGCTGGGGGGTTTGTGGACAAATCAAGGCAACATCTGCAGGCACTATCCTTTTGGTGCCGTAGTAATTTGAAGGTGGTGCATATCGTAGTTGATGCTTTCAACAGAGAAATGTTACCGGTAATGTGGCTGTTGCATCAATGAAAGTCAGTGACTTCTGAGTTGGGACGTTGATGTTTTATCATGGTTTTCCAGTTCTTGAGTTTAATCTTCATCCTTCATCTGTCATGATTTAATGCTCAAAAGATTGCCTCTATGAGGAAACAAGAAAACAGCATTAGTCTTTGTCTTCAGAGATGTTCATATTAGGTTCGTCTGCAGCCAGGGCGACTCAAAATAAGTCGTGGAGAAACTGGTACATGTTGTTCAGAAAAATGTTATGGTAATGTCATGTCTCATGATCTGTCCATTTACTGACAAGAATTCACTCATTTTCAAATTGGCCATTTTCGTGTAATGAAGAGAATACAGTCAGTTCCCTAGATTTTGTGAATTCAGTTGGAATTCTGAGCAACCATGGCATCATGATTTCCTCATGTGGGTATGTGCGTCTCAACCATATTCACATAAGCAGGAAAATTTTTTCAGAGAAGTCACTATTCTAAAAACAAGGTACGGTATAAACCAGAAAGCAAATAATCTCTTGGTGCTGTATGGCTGATAACTGTCCTGGCAACTTAAAGGTGGCTGAAAACATCGCATAAACTTTCATCAGAACATGAAATTTCTTTCTCTGAATGTGTTGCAAATTGAATTTTACTTGAGTTAGTGTTGCATACCAAAGGAATTGAATGCCTTGAACCGAATAATCTTATATTTGAAAAGCAGCTCTGCTAAGGAATTGAATGATACAGACAGTGATCAGCTGTGTGTCTTTTTCAAACTCAAATTAATACTTCACCGGTAATGATGAAAGCGAGAAAGCATCAATTGTCATCCACCCTGACATACACATCAATCACATGACTTGCTTCACGGGGTTCAGTTTCTGATCACTGGTTGAGGATCCCAATATCTAAGTTATTCTGGGTTTCACAGCTTCCCCTTTGCTCCTGTTCTGACCGGTTGTTCTTTGCTAGTACAGGGTTATGGTTGACTTGATGAATTAATCACTTCACCCTCATCTCTGACTGATCAAGTTTTGTTATTTATCACAACTCGGCATTAGCCCTTGACCTCCTTTTTACCCCTCTGGGGTCAGTCACTCAGTCACAACTTTTTAGAAATCTTGATTATGAAGTGCAAAGTTTTCTTACTGCATCACCCTGACAACCCACATCGATACGTTGATTATAATTTTCATACACTGCTTCTTTCTCTCAGTCAGCTTGTTTCCATAGTAACTTTCAGTGATTTCTTGGATTAATGATGGTGCCAGCTGGCCATGCTTTCTAATGGTAATCTATACTGTGGATGCGGTGTTTTGTTATGGTTTGCAAGGCTTATACACGGAAAAAGTGATGCAAAAATGTCATGTTTTGGACTCTACAATGGAGTTCTTGTTCAACCCATCGTGAAGTCAACACATGTTGCAAAACCTCTCAGCTGTAGTTATACAACTTCATGAAATTTGCATGCAAGTGTGGTTTGTTGGTATTTTTGCAGACTTATTAAATAGGTTGTGCAGTGTTTGAGTTGCTTCGCAATCATGAGTGTGATAAGAGAAGGCAAGATCAGCTTTGTCAACTTGGATCAAGTAAACCAGGCAGAGTTGTTTCAATGAATCAAGTGTACCACTCGTATATTGACTTGAATCAAGTGTATCACTCTTATATCACTCGATATAAGAGAAGAGTTTATCAATGTAACCTCTTGTTCAGAAAGCAGTTGTTCTGTTTTTCCATCAGGAATTCTATTTGTAAAATAAACATTGGACAATTCATTTTGTAATCTCAGTCACGTATTGAGATCAAACAGACTTTTTTTAATGACAAATGTTCTACAATCATGAGCATGTTGACAGCATCATTGATCCAAGGGCTCACTGGCAGATTGAAAATTGAAGGTAATCCTGTATTGCAATTTGCCCTTTGTATGTTCCCTAGTCTACAAGACGCCTCCATCCCTGTACAGACCATGGCTGATGCCTTGAAATCTAAGGGTTAAAATGTTTCCTGGTTCATAAATTCATACATGCTGAATTTCAGAATGTCTATGAGAAATGGCTACAACCTGTTCCATGGTTCTTTTGCTATTCATTCAAGTTTCACTTTACAAAAACCGAACACCAGTGATAAGTCAGCCATGGATCTGATCAGGTGTCCCTCAAATGCCAAGTTACTGTGCCTAGTAAACCAAGCAAGAAGCATAAAATGACCTCTCAGGCTAATGTTGTCACAATATGTGCGTCTGTAACTGCTGTTAGCTAGCACTAGCATCACTTGTGGTGTGATGAAATTATAGGTCTGTCTGTGGTATGCAGTCAGAGGTAATGTGCAGTGCAAGTAGAGATTAAGCCCTTCTGGTCGTTAAATTCTTGGTGTACCGGTACCTAAATGTCTTTGGGCCACTTGAGGCCTCAAACGGTACTGACCCGCCCACTTTCAGTAATACCTTTCGTAGAAGGTTTCAGAACTGGATGTATGAGACTTCATAGCATCTTTTTCTTTCACTGCACTTACCTTCTCTGGCATACCCTTGTCCATTTCACTTGCATCAACCCTGAAAATTCATGACTGGAGTTCTGGAAATTTTGATTACCGGTACGTTTTACTTTTCAAAGAATTTCAAAACGCTTTCCACTACAGTATTCATTTTATATTTTGGTCATGAATTTTTATGTTGATATTATGTGTTCAATATGTTGTCCACAACAGTTCAAACGATATTTAGAAAGGTTAACTGATCAAATAGATCA